>RYFJ01004580.1:0-39019 GCA_003991445.1 Oryza meyeriana var. granulata | reverse complement strand
AAGTCCCTGGGGACTGTGAGTATAGCGATTGGGAGACGCCGTGCCAAGACCTCGCACGGGAGCTCGTCGATCCACTAGTCGGAGCACGTAGAATGCACTTTGGTCTTGAGGTGTTGCCGAGAATACAGGGTCACTCTGTCTCTGAGGCCTCGTTGACTGCTGTAGTGGATGCTCAGCGTTTTGCCCTCCTAACGTAGCTAATAGCCGGTCAGCTCTTTCGCTGCCGGGCGTGCCATGTGCTGAGTTAGGCAGTGAGAGGTCCGCTCAAACTTCCTCTTGGAGTAATTATGGGAAGATTCGATGAGGGCTCAGGGGCACGCGGAAAGAGCGATAATAGAAGAGTCTGTCAATGCCTCGATCTGTCGAGGCAGCTATCTTGTGAACTCGCGTACATAAGAGGTCTTGGCTCGCTACTTGATATGATTTCTGCAGGAAGCCTGCACGTGACGTCTGTCGGTCCCTAAGGGGATCTAATGGGAAGGCTTGGGCGATAACCGACACGCGTGGCAATGGTGATCCCGTTCTGGCCCGGTATGCATTTAGAGAGCGCAGATGACAGTGTGCATTTGTCGGATGTGATTACAAGGGCGGGCAACGAGCCCCATGAAGCGATGGCCCAACTTACTGGGCTCTGTGAATATCTAGGCATCGTCGAGCTGGCGCAGACCATACAGAGATACGCCAGAGATTCAAGCCCAGGAATCTGTTGACGTCGGCGAACGCTTCCAGCGCCCTGGGCCAAAAGGAGCTAGAAGCCATCGTACAGAGGGGCGACGATGATGAATCGAGTCCACAGAGGCAGGGACTCTCATCGTAGGCGCGGTTTCATCTTTCTGATAAAAAATGCACGTGCAGGCTCGAAGCTCTCTCCATACTGTCCCCAAAACTATTCTACTGCGTTTGTTAGGGCCTCGCGACATAAAGGGATTGCGGAGAGGTAGAGAGCTTGGGGGGATCATCTGGAGTGCTTGCGCCAGGCTGGTGGCTCTTGTTTGGCATGAAACTGGCACGCGCGGCAAGACTGTGGGACAGGTAGAAACGGTCTGCGAAGGCGTCGGGCAATAAAATCCATGCCGGAGAAAGCGTTACCGCGGGCACAGCGGAGCGAAATGCGGCGCTGGACTGCGACACGATGCATCCTTGGCGGAGTGGACATGAGCCTTGTGAAAGTCGGAAGGAGAATTGATGTATCCGCTGGGATCATATCTCGCTGCAGTCTACAAGCGGTAAGTCACATTGTCATAGCTCCTGGCTGGTGTCTGCCAATGAGCAATTTTTTTGAATCTTTTGGATGCTCAGACGTAGCTGATGCCTTTGTTGAGCGTCGTGTGACACATCTTGGCACGCCGGTAGAAAGGTTGTGGCTCGACTTCTACATCTGAAAAGATTGGGAGCAGGCATTCTGATAGATATAGACGCTTACTGCGCACGCGCCGCTGTCATGCTCTTTCATGCTCGCCAGCTCAGGTTCGGCGGCAACGCGATGACCTGAGCAGGCAGACTAGAGTCTTCCCGGAAGAAGGGTGGTACTCATGGGTAAGGGGATAGGATGCAGTCGGACCGAGATCAGCTCTATGGCGTCACAATGAAATTGGGCCAAGCAGAGAAGAAAGAAGTAAGTCTCCTTTTTTGCTTTGCTCGTACGCGCGGAGCGGCGTGAATCCTGCTGAGGAGACAACTTCTTGCTTCGAATCAGAGGGTTCGTTGACTGGCTCTGTTGGCCCAGGCTTGATCGAATGGCTCAGACACCAAGTCTGGGCAGGGCACGCAAGAGAAAAAGCGTTGAGCAAGAAGTTGAGGAGAAGTCGAGGAGAGTGTGCACTGGCGAGTCAGTGGAAGCTACGAGTGTCTCAGGTGAAGGTTTGAGCTGCCCGAGGGTCCGGATAAGCATTGTAAGTTGTCGTAGCGAGGGAGACGATCAAGGTAGGTGAGGACGTTTCGGGAAGATAGCGTGAGGGCAACGCAGAGGTGATAGGGGCTTGGTGCACTTCCGGATAGGTGATCGTAAAATCGAAACGCAGAGGTGTATGAAGATCAGTGGTCCACCAATGAACAAAGATGACGACTACTCCGGCAAATATTTTGCTAATTCTGGTACTAAAGGTAAGACCGGAGCTACTGTATGTTGTGAGTTAGAATCAGCATTACGTTGTTGACTATCGACTAGTGGTAAGTGCTTACGTTGAGGGCGTAGGGTTGCGAGCGTAAACTTAGGAAAAGCTTTCGTCGCAGTCGCAAGATAGAGGTTGAGCCGAGAGCGTGAGGTAAATGGTGACGCATAATCATAACGGCGCTGTAGACCTTTTTATGACTGTTAGATTAAGCAGATCTGAGACCTTTATGTAACTAACGAAATTCGATAGCGCATCGTAAACATGTAGGTGGCGGCAGATCTGGGCGACTGGCTCGATGAGGAGCGATAGCTGGGGTGTGAGCGTCGAGAAAGAGCTTCTCGCTACTGGTTCACCTATGAGTTGATATAGACGAAAGTCCTTCAAGAGTCATGTATCGTGACTATGCGCGCAGAAGAGATACCGTTACGCAGGTCTAATTCATGAGTTGCTGACGCTACGCGCGCAGTGGCCGAATTCTTCCTGTTTGTAGTCGGTAGGCCACCGGAGGCCGGGCGACATAGGTCACCTCGTCAGCGTTATATCGCAGCCATGCGCTTCGTTGGTGGCCGTCCAAAACGGCAGATATTTTGCTGTCTTCGCGTGGTCTCTGAATTTTCCTGCAAAGATTGTGAGATGCGTGGACCGAACAGAAAAGCGGAACTATGGACACCAACTGTTCGGCACTGCTGATACGAGCATGGCCTGAGAGATGACCGGTGGATAGATGGTGGTGCGATCCCTTGGCTTGCCTACCGCAAAGATCTAGTTGTACGAGGCAGTTGATCTTCAGTTGAATTTTGCGAGCTCTGCCGTGCGTGGCGGGCTTCGGGATGGTGAGGGCGGCTAGAGACTCCCACTCAGTCCTGCGTACCATAGCTCAGCACCATAGGACTCGAGGAAGGGGAATTTGCCCAGGCAACTGTTTGCTCTAACGCCTAACCTGGTTGTCAGATGAATGGTTGACATGCCACAGAGTGTGAGAGCTGCGTTTGCAGCGTCCACATCGCCCTGCGATATGGCGTTGTAGGGTCCAGCGTTCAGGTCGAACACTCCTAGAAATCTTGATACCTTGTAAGACATGCATGGTCAACGGATCAACCTGACTATTTTTCGGTGAGTCCGCGGATGAGAAGATAATAGATCTTAATGGCTCGGAAGTCGTCACAGGACACACATTTGGAAGAGGCCGGCTCGGGGCGGGTGACCCAGCGCGCGGTGGTGCCGTCTCGTCCGTCTCGATGCTCAGGATGGGAAATCGCGCACCAGGCGGTTGGCTCTTTGTGATAAAGTACGTCGTTCTGATGAGTCTTCGTCGCCGCTTGGGCTAAGCTTGGTATGGTAGACGAGTGGGCGTATTGTACAGCGAGTCGATCAACGTGTGAACGCTCATGTCGCGCACTAGCGGACACAAGTGTGTGCAACCTCCTGATGCTTTTCTTGACGGCGACCCTTATGCGATCCAAGCGCGCCCAAACTGCAGTTAAGCTGCGCCAAAGAGAGGTTTGATGCAATTGTTATGTGAACGCTCTGGAGCTAGAAGATGATGTTTGCTGGGCGAAAGAAGGGTGAGCAGTGACGGATTGTGACAGACGAATATACGGTCCCGACCTTGTGCTTGTCTAGCGTTGTACCAATAGGTGGGGCCTATAGAAGAACCTTGTCTGTAGAAGGACATCTATTCCGACTTAACGGTCCTGGAGATGTCCATTCACGTGGTGGTGCACACCAGGATTCTGGGGATGGATGACCATGCAGGATTGCTTGCCCGTAGAGCTTCAGGACGTTCTGGCTAGCGGCGACTTGAGGACTTCGGAGTGAGGCTGTCTTGTGCTGACTAATGGTCTTCACTGACTAGCGAGGAACTGTTGGGACTTTGATGTTTGACATACGGCGGAGTTAGCGGGTCGCCTATGTTGTGATGATTATTGGGAGCACTTGTGCATGCTCAGGCCAGGCACTGATGATTGGGTCCACGGAAGTCAGTCTTGCAGATGATTAGTACTCCGGTCATTTTGTGCGTGTGGTTGTCCACGCGATATGTCAACCCCCCCTGATGCTCGAGGTCACTTGTTTTTCCTTGACTGTGTGGTCCCGAAACATAGTTCTGCCAAGATTCCAGTCGGGACCGCTCTCTTGTTTGGAACCTGTGTCGCAGGATGGGCCCTGGGTACCTCGAGTGGGAGTACACGCGATTGCTGACGCACGCGTCAAAGGAGGACTCAGGTCCTAACTTGTAATTAGGGATGCAATAGGACCGCATATCCATAACTTGGTACGACAAGGGAAGGATATTCAATAAGTCGGGAAGTTGTTATTCCAAGAAGGAAATCCCTGGTCAGAGTCTGACTGGGGATTGCTACTCTGTAACCTGTCCCGCGGTATATAAGGGAAGCAGGGCACGCTCTAGGGCAATATGACAAGATCAAATCATTACCAAGCCTCAAAGACAATACACAAATGGACGTAGGGTATTAGCGGGGGTGCCGGGCCTCAGTCCCCGGGATCATCGGCGAGGGCCTGACCGACGCTGCGAAATCGCTCTCTCGCTCTAATTCCTTTGCAGGGTGACAATTGGAATAGTTGTGAGCGTGGTCTCAGAGGTACAGTTGTGATAAATTTATTGCTGGGCCCGGAGTTTAATGTTGGGATGGTCCACAAACGATTCGATAGTTGGCTGCGAAAGTAGGGGCTTGCGTGCCGAAGCATCCGCATTCTCTATCAAAGCCTGATGGACTCTCCATCAGGAGTCGAGACATAATTCTGCCCACTAGGGAAACGATTACCTTTGGGAGCCTCGACTGGGGTCACGCCGACAAATCTCGGCAACCTTGACGGCCCTGTCCGACATGGATTCGACACTCTGATCAAATCGCCATGTGGAGCAGGGCGCATCTGCCCGCGGGCTCGGTGTCTCGGCCCATGTGGCTGTGGCAACCTCATTGGCGGCCTTGCTTGCAGCAATGCTTTAAAGTACGCGCCCGGGTCATCGTGTGACATAATTTTTCTTTCGGGTGGTTCGAGCTCAGACTCGGCCCTTGAGCCGCGCTGAGATGGGGCTAAGGAGCTGACGGTAATGTCAAGTCTCCCAGGTGCTCGCGGTCGAACTCGCCAATGCCCGACCGAGCGCGCGGAAATCCTAGTCAGCATTCTGACACGGCAGACCGACCCCCTGGGGTTCATCTTGGATTTTAGGCCACAAGCGGAGTCTCTGACGCATTAGATCTAGACGCTGCGGGTTGCCGGGCTGGCGATGTAGAGCAACAGCAGGCTCGTCCGTGCCCGTGGCTACGAGGCAGGGGCGTAGTCAGGTACCTCTTGAGCTCATCAAGGGCTTGATCCGCCTCAATGGCGTCCAGGCGAACGTGCCACGAATTTTCTTTGAGAAGTTTTGAATAGGGGAGGGCGTCCTCAAGCCTGAGATAGAGACCGACCTGTGCGGAGCCCACTGCACGTCGGTCGGTCACTGAGAGTGCGGTCAGCTTCTGGCCTTTGGCCGGGGGGGGGGGGGGGGGTGGCAGCGGGGTGTCGCGCCGGATGGGGCTGCTGCGGGCCGGGTGGGCGGGGAGGTGTGTCGGAGGGGTGGGGAGGTCGGAGTCAATATAACCCATCACTACTTGATTCTGACTCTAAGGTGGATGCAGTTCGGGAAGCTTCTCTCACCGGACAGCGCGAAGTCTTCAATGTGTCCAAAGTTCTGCTCCTACTTTAGGACACGACGACTACGTGCAGGCAGGCCAGAAGAGGAGGCCCGCCAATTGCGAGCACAACGGGAAGAAGCAAGTGCCTGTGCACTGCCCGCATGATGACGACTGGCGCAAGACCTATGGTCGTGATCGGGCGGGGGGAGGGACGGGCGGCGTGCGGGGGCGGGCGGGGGCGCGTGAGGGGCGGAGGGGGGGGGGGGTGGTGCGGCTGCACGCTCCAGGTTTGGGCCTGATCGCCAGGCACCCTCGATATAGCAGGATAAAAGCCATGATTACGCTGGCTGGATGTGCAGCCACCAACAGGTCGGGCCGATACCCTCATACCGACCAACCGGTTGGATCGTCCAACGGCAGTCCTCATCCGCCTCGACGCGATCGGAGCGGCCGCTCTAGTCCACCGCCACGGATAACACCAGACATCAGTGGCAACCCAACAGACGCCAGCGGCATCAAAACAACTAATTGGGACAACCTGGATTCGAGGGCGAACTACGGCATGACCTACGGCAGACATCAGCACGGTGCGGAACAAGAGGAAGATGAGAAGCGTCGACTGGAAGATGAGATGAGCGCTTTGGCCTCCAGCATAGAAGCAAGTTTCATCGCCTGCAGTCAGACTCGTGGTCCTCATAAGGCAGATGAAGGAGGTACCGCTTCACACGGAGCTGAACAGTGTGGGATTGGCTGGCAGGTTTTAAAGCCGACTGGGATTGAAAATTGAACGGGGAAGCACCAATCCGAGTCCTGGCTCCCGGTCTACCGCTGGCGATCCGCGCAGCCGGGAGGAGATCGCCGGAAAAACCATGGCTAACTACCTCCTAGTCGCGTCTAGCCGACTCGGCAGGAATGGCTACAGGATTCCGATAGAGGTCAATCAGCTGCCTGGGGGAGAACTCCGCGGGAATGCTTTTCGTCAGCACGATCCCGGGAATTACGGAAGGCCGTATTCTGAGCATAGCTCTATCAGGCTGCACCATAGAAAGAACGAGTCTCTGCGTGAGTTCATCAAGGGTTTTGCCGAGGAAGCAAAATTCGATCAATTATGCAAGGATGAGTCATCATCTGGGCCGCCTCCAGCAAGGGTTGCCAAGTTCACTGTCGGAAACCTGCTCATGTGTCAAAGCTCTTTTTGATTTTGGCGAACAGTACGTCCAACTCAGCGCCGTGGTCGCTCAATCGGCCGCTCGACGAGCAAAAAAAGCCCACAGCAGAAGGAAAGAAGAGCAACGATGGGCGCTTAACACAGACCAATCCAGTAGCGCGGAAGCGGAAGTCAATAAGTGGTGCACGTGCTGGAGCGTACTCGGCGGGGACCCAGGAACACGAATACCTAAAAGGTAAGGCCTGCCCTTTCATCCAAAGGGGCAAACGTGGCTAAGGATTCTTCATGCTTAAAAAGTTTGTGTCGCGAGCAGGCTTAACAATCTGGAACTGGATAAGATAAGCCAGTTTGGGGCACAGCACGAGATTATCAAGATCCCCGCTGAGCTAACACTCTTTAGAGGGCCATTGCATCTGAGTCCAGAGGAGAAAGCTTGAAAGACACAAATAACTTGGTCTCCGCGCAGCATACGCGCCCAGCTAGTGTGGGAGGGATGGGCCCCGGGTAACTCGTCACAAGCATATGGGCCTCGGATAGGGAAGGCAAGCTGTGTATTAGAAGATATGTAACAGACCTGGTAGATCTGCCTTTGTATGAGCAGGATTCACTCTTACCGGGTAAGAGATATATTCTAAGAAGCAGGAATCTCTTACGTATCCGGTCGGGATTTCTATATCTTGTAGGCCCCTGTCCCCCAGTATATAGACGGAGGAGGCAGGGCGCCCTTGAGGGCATGAGCTCATTAGAAGCAAAACACGCATCCTCAAAGGAATAACACTCAACTGGATGTAGGTATTATCTCACATCGAGGGCCTGAACCAGTATAAATGTTTTCTGTGTTTCCGTTTGCAATCCACCGAGTAGCCCCATATTCATATTGCCGGTGTAAAAACATCGACAGTTGGCGTGCCAGGTAGGGGTGTCGGCGAGATGGTACACCAACAATCTCGATGATTCACTTTCGGAGTCGATGGGGGCAAGTTCTTCCCGTGGAGATACATATCCTTCTGAGCGCTCGACTTCAATCGCCGACCAGATCGGCCCGATCTCACCTGTGGCGAAGCAGACCCAATCCAACCGCGCCAAGGAACCAGCTGACTCCGCGCCAGTCGGCTCACAAACGCTGCACGTCACCTTATCAACTTTGTACAACGTGGAAAAAAAAAGAACAAAAAAATAAGTGGAGCTTCCTGGGCCGGCCATCGGCGAGGAGGTCCGGCCCATGCCAACTAGCCCACACCCCTCTCTCAAGTGCTCCTGGCCTCCACTGGTGGTTCTTTGGCCTCTCCCTCTCACTGCGTTCCCTGCCCCTCCCTCTCCAGTTCTTGCCTC
The DNA here is from genome assembly GCA_003991445.1 of Oryza meyeriana var. granulata. Taxonomy (NCBI): domain Eukaryota; kingdom Viridiplantae; phylum Streptophyta; class Magnoliopsida; order Poales; family Poaceae; genus Oryza; species Oryza meyeriana. The sequence goes on along the minus strand of RYFJ01004580.1, from coordinate 30,767 downwards.
TCCCTCTCTCTTCCATGGCTGTCAAGCCCTCAAACCCCTCCCTAAACAGCACCAAATTCTTGGGGGAAACTATGCAAAACGGATCGAGCTCGATGAGAGGAGCAAAAGGAAAAAAGAAAAAAAGTGCATCTTCGGGGGTGGGGGTAAATTCCGTCCTTTCCATCTCTTGCTACTGCCCTAGGGTTTGGGGTAATAAGGTGAGCAAGGTTTTTAATCTTCCTCAGCACAACTTGGATGAATACAATGGAGTTTTACCTTAGGAATGAATGGATTAGTGGGGGAGTAAGGCTATTTGGGAGTTTCCCCCTCATTTTTTAGGTTAGCATTTTCTGCAGTTTTGCTTGGGGGAGCTTTTTGGGTGACTGTAGAAGCACGAACTAAATGTTTTGGTGAACTACAAAGTTTGCAGAGGACCTTCAATCTATGTGTCTGTGAAATTTCGTGATTTTTAGCCCTAGGCGGTTTAGGAGTTATGATTTCCCTATGTTGGCTATGTTGTTCTGATGAAGTTCTGGACAGAACTGGATCTAGGAGGATTTCGAGACTCCTTATCAGTATTTTTAGCCTTTCCATGTATGAGAGCCTTGTAGTACTTTCCATTATGTTTCCAGATTGGTAAATATCATGATTTTTGGGTGAAGGGAACTCCAGTTATGGAATTTTTATTGTCAGTTGTACTGTTTCCTTCGAAAACCGTTTTCGAGTTAAGGTTTCAACATGCTTTAGGCCATCTAAATAACTCTTTCTGCAAGGGTGCATAAAACCAAAGTTGTATATTATGGAATTCTCTGTTCTCTGGTTAAATTTGATGATTTTTGTACATCAGGATTGGAGTTATAAAAATGTGAAGCTTGCTGACTCAATTCTTGAGCAGATTCTGTTGTCTGTTTTTGAATGGCAGTTTTAGGCCATCTTAGAGACATGATTGAAATAAAGCTCTACAGCAAAGTTTTAGACCTTGTTGTGTAGATTCCAAAAGTGTTTTTTGTTTGCCATCATACCCTAGTATTTTGTTTGAAGATGCAAGGAAGTGAAGCAGCACTGCTGCAATTGTTTGCTCGGGATGTCGGGTTGGGGGCGTAGGAGCGCTTTAATTTCTGTAGCTACTTGTTAGCATGAGTTTTTTTCTTATCATATATTGTTAAAGCAGGTCGGTATTGCTCCGGATCGCACCTAGAGCAGTCAACCCTTTATTGGAGGCAAGTAAACGTGGCGATGGTGTTGCTACAAGCTTTAACTTGCTATTTATTTTTACGCTCTATCTTAAATTTCAAATATGTTTGCTATAGATGTGGCCGCTCAAACCATGTTATAATCATTTTGACATATGCTCTAATGTTTTTCTATGGTGATATTTTGCTCCTATGTTTATGGTTGATGATGCTCCGGTCGGTATGGTGGAATGAGTCGTTGTTGGTTATATTGAGGTGTTCATGATGTTATATGCAGTTATCCTTCTTTTATAAGGCATTTGCATTGCATCTCAGTCATTCATGGGCATATAGAGTTTGTCGCCGCTTGTAGCCGTGACCGTACCGGTACAGCATCGTTTATTGGGCATAACGATGCGGCTTCATACTTTGTTGGGTATGAAGGCAGGAGACATGGCATTTGCATTGCATATGCATTTTAAATTTCTGGACCATGACATACATGCCTTGATTTAAGGTTTTGGGAGAGTTTGTGGGAGGCTATGCCTCCCCCTAGTTTCGGTGGTGACCAATCCTTATCTTATATGTGGTTGTTTCGCTTGTTGGAGATATCTCATTGCTTGATGTTTGGTTAGCATGTAATTGAAGATTAAATCGATGCTTACTAACCTTGCAGTTTAAATAGCTTGATAATGTAGTTTACTTGCTGAGATTTCATATCTCACCCCCCTTTTTCTATCTCTCCAGGTTCTCAAGTGGCTTTTGCTTGAAGGGTGGGAAAGTAGCAGCACACACTACTCATTCACGTCATCTATTAGTGTGAATCTTTTGTAATAATAATAATAGTACCAGAACTTGGAGCCTCTGTTCTTCAGATAACCTTAACTTAGACCTTGTGGTTGTTGTTAGGTTGTTCTTGTCAGACTTTATTTAATGCTGAGCTGCTCATTAGGATGCTTTATCTTGTTGTGGTACTTAGTTTTATCTCTTCTTATGTCGTTGCTTCCGCATTGCTTCGTTATAGAGGTCTTGCTACCGAATTTTTTTTATGTTAGTTAGCCTCCTCGCCATCCTTTTTGGGTTGCTTTTTAGGCAAGTTTTTTTTGGGGTGTTACAGTTGGTATCAGAGCTTAGGTTGTGATTCTAGGAAAGGAAGATAAGGCTTAATTTGACACACTTGCACAGGTAGGTGGGGGGGTACGGGTGTATATGTTTGTTTCTATTCTTGTTTTATTTAAAGTTTGCCCTCTTCTTTAGAATGTTGGGATTAATTGGTTTGTTGGTTGTCTTTTGTGGTGGCTATAGTTATGCCACCTAAGAAGCGTAGTCGGCCAGAGCCGGGAGCAATGCCTAGGGAGAGAGCAATAGTCAGGCGGAGCTGCTAGCCAGAATGCAGGAAATGGAAAATGAGCTGAGGGCACTCAGACAGGCTAGTCATGAAGGTGCTGGACGAGCTACACCTGGTTCTAGTCTAGCCGTTGCTATGGGTCAGGATGAGCCCACTATAGGGGGTCCCAAGTGTGGGGTCTCACTAAAAGAGTGGGTGGGCATGAAGCTGGATAATTTTGATGGTAGTTGCACTCCAGTCCATGCTGCTAATTGGCTATCATATGTTGAGGACAAGATGGAGGCTTTTGAGGTATTGGCTCAGGACCATGTTCGCTATGGCACATAGTTACTGAAGGGCGAGGCACAAATCTGGTGGAAGGGTGTGCAGTCTGCTCGCACTGCTACACATGGTCCTTTGTTTTGGGTAGAGTTTGTTAGGCAGTTTGAGCGAAGGTTCTACCTAGCGACTTTTCTGGACAAGATGAAGCTTGATCTAAACAATTATGTTCAGGATAAGAAGACAGTGGCCGAGTATGAGATTGGCTTCAACCATATTTTTTGCTTTGTTCCACATGTGGCCCATGATGAGGTAGAGAAGGCCAGGCAGTTCCGTCAGGGCCTTAAGCCTGCAATTCGCCATGTGCTTGGTGCCTTTTCTATCACAAACTTTCGCTCCATGGTGGAGCAAGCTTTAGGAGTTGAGATGCAGATTATGTACACCACTGACCTTTACAAGTCCTTTGGTGGTGAGCAGTCTCGAAGCCAGGGAGATAGAAAGGGCCATTCTGGTGGTCCGAGTCATAAGAAGGGGAAGTCTCAACATCACCATGCTTATTGTGGTAGCTCCACTCAGTCTCGCACTTCAGGAGGGACTACTCCTCAGTATCGTGCCATTCCCAAACCTGGTATGGGGATGGTGTGCTTTAGGTGTGGTGATCCGCACCGTCTCAAGGAGTGTCGATGGTCTAGCAAGTGCTCTATTTGTGGACAGGACCACAAAAATGTGGTTTGCAGGAAGAATCCCGATGCCAAGCTTCGTTGGGAGCTAGTGTCTTCTTCTTCAGCTTCTAGTGGTATAGTTCAGATGATGGTAGCGCCTCCTTCTTTTCTCGTGCCCGTGCCGCCTACACATCAATACCTGTTGCCACCTTCAGATATTCCACCGGTCCTTATACCTCAGTCCGGGGCCTTCTGGTTGCCCCGCGCCACTACTTCTTCAACACCCGTGGTTCCTTGGGTTCCTGCACCGGCTGTTCCTACTGTGGGAGCCTCTTCTTCGACTAGTGTCCCAAGGGTATATGCTATGCCGTCAGCTGACAGCAGAGACCGTGGCGATGTGGTGACAGGTATCATTTCAGTTTATTCTTTTGTTGCACGTGCTCTTTTTGATTCTAGAGCTAGTTTCTCGTTTGTCTCGGAGGTTTTTGTTGGTCATACATAATTGGCTACGCAAAGTATTGGAGAAGCTATTGTGGTTAGTTCCGCTAGGGGGCCTATTTCCAGTTCTTTTGTCTATCCTAGTTGTGTTGTTTCTCTTGCGGATGAGGATTTTGTTGCTAACTTAGTAGTCATTCTGTTGGAGGGGTTTGATGTGATTCTTGGCATGGATTGGCTTTCTCGATATAAGGCTATTATCTCTTGTTTCTGGAAGACAATCTCTCTACAAGCACCATCAGGGCAAGGGGTCATTTTTCAGGGGAGTGGTTTGAAGTACACGCTCTCTTTGCTTTGTCACTAGCTACCAGACCGTAGGATACGAAAGTCTGGCATCCTTTTTGCTATGGTTGATGATCGTGGGGCTTCTTTGCGTGTGGAGGACATTCCAGTGGTGTGTCGTTATCCTAATGTTTTCACTGATGAACTTCCTGGTTTGCCTCCCGAAAGAGAGCCAGTTTTTCAGATCAAGTTGATTCCTGGTACACAACCTATTTATAACAAGATGGCTCCTATTGAGCAAGTGGAGTTAAAGAGGTAGCTGGATGACCTACTTGCTAAGGGTTTTATTCGCCCAAGCGCATCGCCTTGGGCTGCACCGGTTTTGTTTGTGGAGAAGAAGGATGGCACAAAAAGGCTCTGTGTGGACTATAGAGCACTTAATCAAGTAATGATCAAAAACAAGTATCCTTTACCTCATATGCCCTTTTTGATCAGTTGAGAGGTGCTAAGGTGTTTTCCAAGATTGATCTGCAATCTGGCTATCATCAACTTCGAATTAAAGATGAGGATATTGAGAAGACGGCTTTCAATACAAGGTATGGACACTATGAGTACGTTGTCATGTCCTTTGGACTAACAAATGCTCCTGCTGTCTTTATGGAGGCCATGAACAGGATGTTGCATGAGTACTTGGATATTTTTGTGGTGGTTTTTATTGATGATATCTTGGTCTACTCTAAGTCCAAAGAGGAACATGAGGTTCATCTCAGTCTTGTCCTAGATGCTCTTAGGAAAAACAAGTTCTATGCAAAGTTGAAGAAGTGTGCCTTTTGGCTTTCTGAAGTGAGCTTTTTGGGGCATGTGATCAATCAAGATGGTATTATGGTTGATCCAAAGAATGTTGCCTCAGTGGTAGGATGGCAAAGGCCAACCAACGTGACAGAGGTTCGGAGTTTTCTTGGACTCGCTGGTTATTATAGGCGGTTTGTGAAGGGTTTCTCAATTATTGGAAAACCAATGACTAGGCTGACCGAGAAGGGTGCTCCATTTATATGGACTAGTGAATGCGAGGCCAGTTTTCGGACTTTGAAAGGTAAATTGGTGAATGCTCCTATTTTGGCCTTGCCTGAAAGTGGCAAGCACTTTACTTTGTATACCGATGCCTGCCGTATTGGGCTTGGTTGTGTGCTTATGCAAGAAGGCAAAGTAATTGCTTATGCTTCACGACAGCTGAAGAAGCATGAGCAGAATTACCCGACACATGACTTAGAGTTGGCTGCAGTGGTCTTTGCATTGAAGATCTGGAGGCACTATCTTTATGGTGAGTCATGTGACATCTTTACTGATCATCAGAGTCTCAAGTATATCTTTACTCAGAAGGAGTTGAATTTGAGACAACGTCGGTGGCTAGAGTTGATAAAGGATTATGATGTGACTATCCAGTACCATCTAGGAAAAGCGAATGTGGTGGTGGATGCACTTAGTAGGACAAGGGTTCCCAAGGCGGCGATGCCCTTAATTTCAATTTTAGACTATATGGGTATTACTTTTTGTTATATGGGTGTTGCAAACCAGGAGACTCAAATGATTATTCAGTCTTCCCTACTTGAGCGTGTGCATAAGGCTCAGAAGCATGATCGCTTGCTTCAGGAGGTTCGAAAAAGGATTTTCGAAGGTAGACTACGAGAGTTCAGCATAGATGAGCATGGGGTGATGCGCTTTAGGGGACGTCTTTGCGTGCCATAGAAATCAAATGTGAAGATGGATATTCTAAGGGAGGCACATCGAACTCCTTATACAGTCTACCCTGGGGAGACCAAGATGTACTAGGACTTGAAACAAAACTTCTGGTGGAAAAGGATGAAGCCTGATATTGCTAAATATGTGGCAGCATGTGGAGTTTGCCAGCAGGTTAAGACAGAGCACAAAAAGCCTGCAGGTCTGTTAAAGCCTTTGGAGATCCCCGAGTAGAAATGGGAACATATTACTATGGACTTTGTAGTTGGTTTACCTCGGTCACCACGAGGTAGGGAGGCTATATGGGTTGTTGTTGATAGACTCACAAAAATTGCTCATTTCATTCCAATGAAAACAACTAACTCTGCACCAGACTTGGTCCCCTTATATATCAAGGAAGTGGTGAGACTGCATGGTGTGCCAAAGTCAATTATTTCAGATTGGGACCCCAAATTCGTGTCTAATTTCTAGCAAAGTCTACAAAGTGCTTTGGGCACAAATCACACACTTAGTACCGCTTTCCACCCACAAATAGATGGTCAATCAGAGCGTACTATTCAGACCTTAGAGGACATGCTTCGTGCTTGTATTCTTTCTTGGAAAGGTAGTTGGGAGGATCATTTACCCTTAGCAGAGTTTGCTTATAATAATAGCTACCAAGCTAGTATCAAGATGGCTCCATACGAGGCTTTGTATGGAAGAAGGTGTATCTCTCCCATATGTTGGGAAATGTTGGGTGAGAGGTCTTTGGTTGGTCCAAATTGGGTCCAAGAGATATCTCACAAGGTGCGTGAAATACGACAAAACTTGTTGGCCGCTCAGAGTCGACAGAAGAGTTACGCGGATGTAAGGAGCCGAGATTTAGAGTTTGCAGTGGGTGATCAGGTCCTTCTCAGAGTGTCACCGATCAAAGGTATTGTGCGGTTCGGTTTGGTACTACAGGGAAGCTTAGCCCAAGGTACATTGGTCCATTTGTGATCATAGCCCGGGTAGGCAGCTTGGCGTATCGGTTGTAGTTGCTAGATTCATTAAGGGGAGTACACAATGTCTTTCATGTTTCTATGTTGAGGAAGTATCTGAGGGACCCTGAGCACAAGATTGATCTAGAGCCAATTAGAGTGGAGCAGGACCTGACAATTGAATGCCAACCAATACGCATATTGGACTCTTCAGAGCGAGTCATGAGGAGGAGAACTATCAAATATGTTAAGGTTCTCTGGACCAACCAATCAGAGCGAGAAGCAACTTCGGAGCTTGAAGAGGAAATGTACAAGAAGTATCCCGAACTCTTTGAGACTGATGAGTCATATGTTTTCTTAGGTTCTCTTTTGCTCGATCTTTAAGTTTGTCGTTAGATGGTGGAATTCGGGGACGAATTCTTTATAGGAGGGGAGAATGTAACACGTGGAAAAAAAAGAAACAAAAAAAGAAGGGAGCTTCCTAGGCCGGCCATGGGCAGGTCCGGTCCATCCAACCAGCCCACACCCCTCTCTCAAGTGCTCCTCCTCCACCAGTGGTTCTTTGGCCTCTCCCTCTCACATTCCCTGCCCCTCCCTCTCACGTTCTTGCCTCTCCCTCTCTCTTCCATGGCTGTCAAGCCCTCAATCCCCTCCCTACAGCACCAAATCCTTGGGGGAAACTAGCAAAACGGATCGAGCTCGACGAGAGGAGCAAGAAAAGGTGCATCTTCGGTGTAAATCCATCCTTTTCCGTCTCTTGCTGCTGCCCTAGGGTTTGGGGGTAACCAAGGTGAGCAAGGTTTAATCTTCCCCAGCACAACTTGGATGAATACAATGGAGTTTTACCTTAGGAATGAATGGATTAGTGGGGAGTAAGGCTATTTGGGAGTTTCCCCCTCGTTTTTCAGGTTAGCATTTTCTGTAGTTTTGCTTGGGGGAGCTTTTTGGGTGACTTACAGGCCGAACTAAATGTTTTGGTGAACTACAAAGTTGCAGAGGACCTTCAGATCTATGTATCTGTGAAATTTCGTGATTTTAGCCTAGGCGGTTTAGGAGTTATGATTTTCCTATGTTGGCTGTGTTGTTCTGATGAAGTTCTGGATAGAATTGGATCTAGGAGAATTTCGAGATTCTTATCAGTGTTTTTAGCCTTTCCATGTATGAGAGCCTTGTAGTACTTTCCATTATATTTCCAGATTGGTAAATATCATGATTTTTGGGTGAAGGGAACTCCAGTTATGGAATTTTTATTGTCAGCTGTACTATTTCCTTAGCAGGTTTTCGAGTTAAGGTTTCAGTATGCTTTAGGCCATATAAATAACTCTTTCTGCAAGGGTGCATCATACCAAAGTTGTATATTATGGAATTCTCTGTTCTCTGGTTAAATTTGATGATTTTTGTACATAAGGATCTGGAGTTATAAAAATGTGAAGCTTGCCGACTCAATTCTTGAGCAGATTCTGTTGTCTGTTTTTAATGGCAGTTTAGGCCATCTTAGAGACATGATTAAAATAAAAGCTCTACAGCAAAGTTGTAGACCTTATTGTGTAGATTCCAAAAGTGTTTTTGTTTGCCATCATACCCTGTATTGTTTGAAAGATGTAAGGAAGTGAAGCAGCACTGCTGCAATTGTTTTGCTCGGATGTCAGGTTGGGGCGTAGGAGCGCTTTAATTTCTGTAGCTACTTGTTAGCATGAGTTTTTTGTCTTATCATATATTGTTAAAGCAGGTGGTATTGCTCCGGATCGCACCTAGAGCGGTCAACCCTTCATTGGAGGCAAGTAAACGTGGCGATGGTTTGCTACAAGCTTTAACTTGCTATTTATTTTACCTCTATCTTAAAATTTCAGAAATATGTTTGCTATAATGTGGCCACTCAAACCACGTTATAATCATTTTGACATATACGCTATGTTTTTCTATGGTGATATTTATGCTTCTATGTTTATGGTTTGATGATGCTCCGGTCGGTATGGTGGAATGAGTCGTGTTGATTATATTGAGGTGTTCATGATGTTATATGCAGTTATCCTTCTTTTATAAGGCATTTGCATTGTATCTCAGTCATTCATGGGCATATAGAGTTTGTCGCCGCTTGTAGCCATGACCGTACCGGTACAGCATCGTTTATTGGGCATAACGATGCGGCTTCGTACTTTGTTGGGTATGAAGGCAGGAGACATGGCATTTGCATTGCATATGCATTTTAAATTTCTGGACCATGACATACATGCCTTGGTTTAAGGTTTTGGGAGAGTTTGTGGGAGGCTATGCCTCCCCCTAGTTTCGGTGGTGACCAATCCTTATCTTATATGCGGTTGTTTCGCTTGTTGGAGATATCTCATTGCTTGATGTTTGGTTAGCATGTAATTGAAGATTAAATTGATGCTTACTAACCTTGCAGTTTAAATAGGTTGATAATGTAGTTTACTTGCTGAGATTTCATATCTCACCCCCCTTTTTCTATCTCTCCAGGTTCTCAAGTGGCTTTTGCTTGAAGGGTGGGAAAGTAGCAGCACACACTACTTATTCACGTCATCTATTAGTGTGAATCTTGTGTAATAATAATAATAGTACCAGAACTTGGAGCCTCTGTTCTTCAGATAACCTTAACTTAGACCTTGTGGTTGTTGTTAGGTTGTTCTTGTCAGATTTTGTTTAATGCTGAGCTGCTCATTAGGATGCTTTATCTTGTTGTGGTACTTAGTTTTATCTCTTCTTATGTCGTTGCTTCCGCATTGCTCCGTTATAGAGGTCTTGTTGCCGAATTTTTTTTATGTTGGTTAGCCTCCTCGCCATCCTTTTTGGGTTACTTTTTAGGCACATTTTTTTGGGGTGTTATAGACTTTCTGCAGCAATCTTTCACTTCGCCGAGCTTTGGGACGATTCTGTCCTTTGGCGTCCGACTTGCGCTAGGTCTTGAGCCAGCTCAGATTGGGCTAGGAATGGGAGAGATCGCCAATCCCACACGCAGATTCGGCGCCGCCGCAGATCCACACTTCATGCGGCAAGCCCGATCCCCCATGGTTCAGTTTGGACGCGGCTCAGAGCCGCTTAAGATTGTATCTAGGGAGTCGGAGTCGTTCTTACTCCGATCAATTACTCGGACTCCGACTCCAAGTCGGACAACGGTTCGAACACTAGCTCGGACTCTAGTCTGGCGAGTTTTCTCCTACCCCACGAGATTTTCATGGCATCAACACCACCACCAGAAGTACGCCGACTACAAGAGGAACAGCAGGAGGAGGCCCGCCGACTACGACAACAGGAGGAAGCCGACCGCGAAGCCTGCAACGACGGGCTACGCAAGGCTAGGCGAGCCGCTCAGCAACAGATCCTCCAGACCAAAGTCGGCGACCACGATGTCTTCATCACGCCACAACAGAACGTCGTGGCCGCCGCAACCTTACTGGACACGCTCCAACTCGGGCCTGACCACTAGGCCACCCCGACTATCGCCAAGATCAAGGCGATGATTACAGCTGCTACCTACCAGCAACAACAACAGTAGTCGAGCAACACAATTATATCGACTAACCGGTCGGGTTCTCCGGCAGTAGGCTCATCTACGTCAGCACGACGCAGGGCGGCTGGCTTGAGTCAGCCACATGAGGAGTCGCGCCAAACGACACTCGGTGACACATACATCAATGATCGGCGGCATCACCAGTACGATTGCCGGCCCAACCAAGACCTCCGAGTTCGCTTACAACGTGACCTTCGATACGATATCAATGCCCGGAGCCGACAACGTGAAGAAGAAGAGCGCCGCCGACTGGAGGACGAAAATGAGCATTTCGGCCTTCACCACGAGTGGTTTAACTACCGTGATCAGAGCCGGAGCCCTCATGAAGAAGAAGGCGTTCCAGCTTTCACCCACGATCTACAGGACGTCGACTGGCCATCGGGCTTCAAGCCTACGGGGATAGAGAAATACGACAGCAAAACCAACCCCGAGTCCTGGCTCACTATATACACCCTGGCGATACGAGCTGCCGGGGGTGACTACAAAGCTATGGCTAACTACCTCCCAGTCACACTAGTTGACTCGGCGAGGACATGGCTGACAGGGCTCGTGAGGCGGTCGATCGGTTCCTGGGGAGAACTCAGGGAGCGGTTCATCGCTAATTTTCAGGGAACCTACAAGAGGCCGTCTTCTGAGCACGATTTATATCAACTACATCAGAAGAAGAACGAGTCTCTACACGATTTTATCAAGAGATTCTCCGAGAAGCGCAACAAGATCCCAATGATCAGAGACGAGGCTGTCATCGCCGCCTTCCACAAGGGAGTAAAGGACGCCCCGTTCATTGCAAAGTTCACTCAGAAGCCACCATCCTCGGTCCAGGCTCTCTTCGACATGGCGAACAAGTACGTCGACTCCGCTGAAGCGGTCGCAGAGGCCCTCGACGAAAAGAAGGAGTCCCGACAGAAAGACCAAAAGGCGAAACCTGACAACGAGCCATCAAACAAGTCTGGCAACCGCAAGCGGAGGTCGGACAACGAGGTGGCCAACATGGAGCGAACTCGGTCGCGGCCCCAACGGAACAACAACTACCAGAAGGTCATGAATGGGCCATGCCCCTTCCACCACAAGGGCAAGCACGCGGCCAAAGACTGCTTCATGCTCAAGAAGTTTGCTTTTGAGCAGGCTTTATCACCTGGTGCCGACAAGGGCAAAGACAAGCCAGATCAAGACCCGACCGATGATTTTCAAGATCCCCAAGCCAAACTCAACCACATCTTCGGAGGGCCGTCTGCGTATGAGTCTAAGTGCAAGCAAAAGCTAACAGCACGCAACGTCAATGCAATTTCTACAGCATACACCCCCCAATATTTGCGCTAGTTAGAAACATCCATCACATTCACCCGTGCAGATCACCCAGATCGGGTCTCACACCTGGGGCGCTATCCACTCGTCCTGGACCCGGTCGTGAAGAACATCAGACTGAAGAAGGTTCTAATAGACGGAGGCAGCGCGCTCAATATCCTATTCACCAAGACTCTGGATGAGATGAAGATTCCTCGTTCAGATCTGCGGCCGAGTACGGCGCCCTTCCACAGGATAATTCCCGGCCTGTCTTCAACACTACTCGGGCAGATTACCTTGCCAGTTACTTTTCGCACGTGGTATAACTTCCACACAGAAAACATCTGCTGTGAGGTCGCCGACTTCGAGACTACGTACCATGCGATACTCGGACGATTGGCGCTCGCCAGATTCATGGCGGTACCGCACTATACATATATGGTGCTTAAGATGCCAGGGCCAGTAGGAGTCCTCTCCCTCTGCAGTGATGTCAAGCAAGCCTTCACCTGCGACAAGGAGAGTTGCGAATTGGCTCAATCACAAGAGGCGGCAGTCGGGCACAATAGCATTCGACAAGCCGTCACAACTGAAGTTGAGGAAGACCCAGTTCCGGCCAAAAAGCAGCGAAGTCAGGAATTTCAGCGGACTCTGACACGAAGAAGATCCCCCTGGACCCTTCCGACCCCTCCAAGACTGCTCTAGTCGGGACCGGACTCGACCCCAAATAGGAAGACGTGCTCGTCACCTTCCTCCAAGCTAACAAGGATATCTTCGCGTGGAAACCGTCCGACACGCCAGGCATACCAAGGGAGGTGATCGAGCATGCCCTCAACGTGAAGACAGACGCCAAGCCAGTCAAGCAACGGCTGCGGCGCTTCGCTCAAGACCGTAAGGATGCTATTCGGGAGGAGATAACCAAGATTCTCACAGCTGGGTTCATCAAAGAGGTCTATCACCCGGATTGGCTGGCAAATCCAGTCCTAGTCCGGAAGAACGGTAAATGGCGTGTGTGCGTCGACTACACCGACTTAAACAAGGTGTGCCCCAAAGATCCATTTGGTCTACCTAGAATAAATTAGGTGATGAATTCAACTGCGGGGTGCGAACTTCTTAGTTTTCTCAACTGTTATTCGAGATACCACCAAATCAGCTTGAAGGAGTAGGACTGCCTGAAGACTTCTTTTATCACGCCGTTTGGAGCATACTGCTATATCACTATGCCATTCGGGTTGAAAAACACTAGAGCAATAAGGTTTGACCGCACAGATCATCCCGATCGGGTTACTCATCTAGGACGCTATCCACTCGTCCTGGGCCCGGTCGTCAGAAGCATCAAATTGAAGAAGGTTCTCATTGATGAAGGCAGCGCTCTCGGAGTGATGATGTTCCTAGTGGTGCTTATGACAGTTAAGGACCGGTTCGCGGATTACTTGTTGCGAAGCATTTATCGTACTAACCACAAGCCAAAATGGGCAACGGCTGGACCCGTAGTGTAGCAAGTTTAACAGGAGGCTCCACGGCGTGTTTGTGGCTATGTCAATTGTCACAGCCCCAAATCGGATTCCAGGTAATTAGTGTTAAGCCCTAGCTAATTCCTTGCCTTGTGCTAGTTGTTACTTCCCAAGTTCCATATATCTAAAAATCCTAGAAAAATTCCTAAACATGTCAAGCGATGTGAGTAAGCCCCTGTAAAAATTTCATAATTTTATCCCTTCAATAAATACTTCAACCAAGTCCCTCAAGTCAGCAAGACTAGGAAGCTAGCTGAAATAAATTGGTTCACTTCTGAAATTCACCAGATGAAAATGAGGACTAATTTAGACAGAACCCTTTCTCCAAAGTGTGTGCCAACATGAACCCTACCACCAGTATTTCCCCGATGCATGTAGCTCCGTCTGGGTCGTTAAGGACCGAGCAGGTTGACGTCTATTCAAGCACCCTACGTACTTCCACACGCCGGTAATGGGACGGCTGAACTCAGTAGCATGGGAAGCTGTGGCCATCTATGCCCGTCCGTCAGTCGTGAGGAGGGATTTCCGTTGGAGGACCTCGAGCGCGCCTAGCTGTGGCCAGAGGTGCCTCCCACGACGGTGAGCCCGCCTTAGTCATCACACACGCACGACTAAGTCGTCGGGGGCCCAGACGTGGTTTAGGTGGTTGGGGCTAAGCGTGCAAAAGGTTTTGTTGTGACCTCTAGTCCGCACTCAATGTGTAGAGTGTGGGTACTGGCGCGGTACATATCAAACTAGAGTGTAGCCGTTTGGCTTCTATCACATCGTGTGGGTAAAGATGTACACCTCTGATCAAAGTAAGAACTATTCGAATAGCCGTGTCCACGGTTACGGACGACGCTTGATGTGTTAGTCAATTGTGTTAGCATCCAACTTGGGATTATATGGTTACCATGACTTAGGAAAGTCATGGATGGATGGGTTTATATAAGGGAGTTTTAATGATAAATGATGAAAGGTTTCAATATTAATATGACTTGGATTAGTTATGAAAAAGAGGATATGCTTGTGTAGCACATATGTTTGGGCAATGGTGGCCCATGGATGATGTTTAGAGCATGGCTTATGCTCATTTATATTTTATTTTCAGAACTATATACTTGCTGTCCTAAAATTTCAGGTTGAGGTTTTTCGCAAATGCTTATGTTTTAAATGTATTGCTTGCTCAATAAAATCAGCTTTATGAAAAATCAGATCCACATAGCCATACCCCTTGATGTAGAGTCTAGCATCTCTCCTTTGTATTATTAATATTGTATAAGCCTTCTGAGTACTTGTGTACTCACGCTGCATCTTTCAGGTGAGGACAACGACGAAGATGATGTGGTCTACTGTTATCCCACCGAGGGTGGCGAGGATAATTAGTAGTTCGAAGTTTAGTTCTGCCCCAGTCGGTTGCCCTGTGGTATGGGTTTTGGCACCACTGGTTTTTGTCTTGTGTTTATTTCCGCTGCAAAGGTTTTGTGTCACTTTGTGATGAATTAGGGTGTGGGAACCCTATATGTAATATTTATAACTCTACTGCTCGTTTATCCATATTTAGAGTACTTGTGATGTTTATCAATTGCTTGCGATGAAAGTGTGAGGCTAGTCGCTTTCCTGGGGACTAGCTGAACATGAGTATGAGTTGTGTATAATTGAGATGGTTGGGGGATAGCTATTGTGGTTAGAGTCCTCTGGGGTACGTATCGTGTTTGGTCGCCACCATCGAGTGGTTTGACGGGCGTATGATAGGGAGGACTGGCAAGCTATCCTTACGATTATCTCTTTTGTACACTTCTTGGCATTTTTGGATTTGTATTGTGAGTGGGTAAAGATTATGGCAAGTCTGCGATGAGGATGGATGGCTACTGTATTTATTCGGGTTTTATTCGAGACCCCATCCATCTAGATAGTTCGCGTTGCCGTAATAGTTACTCTTCATAATGCACTTCCGGGGTGCCCACAGCGGTTGGTATCAGAGCAGTACTGACTGTAGGCTAGAGCTTAGCTTGGTGATTGCAAAAATATTTGTGAAAGATTCAAACGAACTATTTTCGGAAAACCATTAGGATGTATGATCCTTTTTCCTTCTCATCCCTTTCTAGCATTCATCCTCATCTTAGTCTCATTTTATCTCCTCACCTTGCTGTGATTGTTATTTGTAAAATCAAGTCTATGCCTCCCTCATTCAAATATTAGTTCGATAAAAGAAGCCGGTATGTCGAGTGTAAGCAAAATTACTCTCACTTTACTAAATATAGTGTAAAATTTTATAAACCAGTGAACTAAATGGTGTTTTACTGTCCTCTGAGCCTACCCTAAATTTCCTACAAATTCTGGAAGCCAATCATTCAAGTTTCAAGCTCAACTATGCGAAGACCCGTGTTCTGGAATTCTGGACCAGCAGCTGTTCAAGATTTTCTACAGAAAGTTCTACTTCTTATCTGACCTTGCTAATTTTTCTGGAGGTTACCAACTACATCAGGAAGCATCACAGAAATTTTCAGAATTTTATCTCTTCTGTAGCCCCCTCTAAAAATTCATGATTTGGCTGCTGTCTGGCAGTCCTAAAAATTCCAGATTCTAGTCTTCTGAAAAATAAAATACGTAACCATGAAGAATACACCAAATAAATCGTTAAAGGGTACTCCCAGCTGAGAGACGCTCGCTATAAAAGTACTTAGATATCTATCATGGCCATATGATTGTTGGTTTGTTTGGATCTTTGATCTTTCTTTTATTCCAACGAGTAGTTTACGGTCCTAATTGCCCCTTCGCAGGAACGTGGTTGTTTCTCATTGACTTTTGAGGATCTTGTTCAGATTGTAGGAGTAGTGTGAGTTTACTTGATTCTTCGTTGGATCTTATTGAAATGCATCATGGCATACTAGGCTAACCATATCGTCATTTCAGTGCATTTGGCAATTTCGTTCATAATAGTAGTTCCGTAACTTAAATCCTGCTGATATGTTCTCTTTCCCCTAGAGCTTACCACCTATTATAGTTCCTTTGCTAATAATCATTTTTCTGATCATATCCGTAGGATGTCTCGTCCTCACACCCGTTCTCAACCTCCTGAGACACCTGAAGGTTCTCGTCGTAATGACCAAGAACCTCCACCTCCACCTACCATGGCCGATGCTCTAATGGCTGTGGAGCACAATCGTCAAGCTCAAAATGTCGCGCTCCAACAAATTGCAGCAAGCACGGCTGCCACTGCCACTCATTTCACCCAAGCTGCGGGCGAAGGTGGTCATCAAGCTGCTGGAGGACTTGCTGAATTTCAGCGTACTCAACCTCCAATCTTCTCCCGCTCCGACGATCCGTTACACGCGGATGATTGGCTCCGCACCATCGAGCGGAAGCTAAACCTTGCTCGCTGCCCGGAAGCCGACAAGGCGAACCTAGCGGCCGAGCAACTTCATGGAGCTGCGGGTGCATGGTGGGAGAACTTCCTCGCTATGCAACCTGCTGGCCTGTCACACCCTGAGATTAGCCACACAGAAACTTTACCGGAGAAAATACCTAAGAAAAGGAATTTTAAAAAGGATAGAGAAATTAATTGATGGTGTAAAATGCAAGATAATAAATTATCGTGGCGGGGAATATTTTTCTTGTATTCTCTGTGCCAAAATACATTAACTGGATTTTTAGTGGAATTTACAGAGCACAGGAACTATTTTTAATAAATCAAATATGCTTATCGGAATTTAAATCGTCCTGGAAATCTTTTTCCTTTTCTTTTCCCTTTTGTTTTCTCTGTTTTCTCTTTTTCTCCATCGCTAGGCCGCCGGCCCAGCACTGTGCCGCAGGCCAGTTTCCCCCCCCCCCGGCCTTTTCCTCCTCGCGCCAGTGCCCCCGCGCCCCCGCTCCCGTGCCCGCGCCCGAGCTACCGCGCCCTCGCTCGCACCCGCGCCCACGCACCCGCTGATAGGCCAGGCCCGCCTGTCATCATCATCTTCCTCCTCCATCCGAATCGGGCGGAGGGAAATTCCCCGGAGCCGTCCGATCCGGCGCCGCCTCCGCCTCATCCCGCGCGCCCTCCACTCGTTCAAACGTCGCGGACCGAGTCGCCCCACTCCCCCGAGTTCTCCGGCGTCACGTCCCCTCTCTCACGAGAATCTCGCACACGATGCCCACGCGGCCATCCACTCTCCTGTGCACGATTGTGGCCATTCGGCCTCGATCTCTCCCGGCCGACTGTATAAAAACCATCTCCACCCTCTCCTCCATCTTTTCCCCAACACGCCGAGCTTTCTAGTGCCCCAGAACCCCGTCGCCACCGCGCACCCAAGCTCCACCGTTTATCGCCGCCTCCGGCCGCCGCTCGCCGCCGTTCCGGACGCCGCCAGGCCACTCCGCCACCGCCTGCACCTCCACCGCACTGCGCCGCATCTCGGCCGCCACTCCGTGGAAGCCAAGCTCGCCGGACCGCCCCGCCCGTGCGCACGGTGAGTATCGGCCCTCCGCCTCCTTTCCGGCCGGTGATTCCTGCCGCGCCGTGTCTCCATTCTCCGCTCTAACTCCTCTCCCGTCCTCCTCATCCTCCAGGACACCTCGGCAATCACCTCTCGCCCGTTCCCCGCCGTCGGAGTTCCATCGCGAACGTCGTCCCGAGGCCGCCGCCGCTTTTTCGTCGCCACCGTCATCTTCACGCCGTCGCTCGCCGTCGCGAGCCGCCGGTGAGAACCCCTTTCGTTTTCTCGTTCCTTTCCGCCCCTCCGTGTGTCGCCGCCGCGCCGGGTGGTCGCCGTCGTCGACATCGGTCGCGTGCGCGCCGCCGCCTCCGCTCGGGACGGCTGGCTTCGGCCACCGCTCCCCGGGGCCGTCCGATCTGCCGGGTGGCAGATCGGGGCCGCCCGCTCGCTCGCCCGCGTGGTTGCCCGCGGTGGCGCCACGTGGTGCGCCCGCTCTCGGCCACGGTGGACTTGGTCCGCCGTGCGCCTGCCTCTCGCACGCCACTGGCTGGTGGAGCCCGCCTGTCGGCGCCGGCTTCCCAGTCTGGTGACGTCATTAATCGGTTAATGCGCATTAAATCACTGGTTAATTATATCCACTCTAAAAATAGCAGTAAAACTTCTATAAATCATAACTATTTCATACGAACTCTGATTAAGTCCATTCAAATTTCATTAAATCCAGAAAAATGCCAAGAATCCATTAAAAATACTTTTAGCCCATGTTTGTTGACCTCCATGTACTGTTTTTAATTGTTTATGCATTGTTTGTTATAGAATCCGACGCCGGTAATTCTCCTGCGTATTTCGAGATCGTAGCCGAATACCTTGAGCCGGAGCAAGGCAAGTCGCACTGATACTTTGATCATTTTTACCCATTTTTCGTTAAATTGCTTTGTTTACCAAATAACTGCATTATTTTAATAATTCATGTGGATTGGTATTGCCTATACAATGTCAGGATGAAGCCTTAGTTTGATGACTAAATCCTTGTCACCTGGGGTAATAATATGAGTAGAATATAATCCCTAGGATGCTTAGCTATGCTTAGCAACATAGCTCACATGGGAATTAAATAATGTCTTTTATATGATTCGACTCAATGTCGGAAAAATGGAACCTTGGTTAGGCTGTTGTTAAATTCCTAAAATTTTGACCTAAATGGTGGCTGTGGGTGTATGGTTTTGCTTGTCACACCCATGGCAATTAAGGACCGGTTCGCGGGAACCACTTGGGCAACTTTCCCGTACTTGCCACCAGCCAGTGGCAACGGTTGGGCTTGAAGCGTTTCTTCTCCCTCTCCTAGGCCCGATGAAGAGGGTGGCGTGATGGAGTTGGGTCGGCCCGGGGTAGGGTTGATCGGCTGCCGGATTCACCGTGGCGCAAGGTGGGGTAGCCTGGCCAATATGGCGTGCCCTGCGCAGGTGCAACCTCAGCGTGGTGTGGATGGTTAGGGAGGGGTTTCGGTGAACGGTCCTGTCACAGCTCGTACGGACATCGTGGTGATGTACTGGCACACGGGAACGTGTGTGGGGGCTGTGTCTTTGTGGGTACAGTTGTACACCTCTGATCAGAGTAAAACTATTCGAATAGCCACGCCGCGGTCATGGGCACATTGGCCAAGACTCACGTGATTAGTCTCACCCTAGATAATTAATCTTGTTTTATCAAACGGTGTTGTGGAAGGTGTGAGTCCGGTCGACGTGGTTGAGTTGACGGGGGTGACTGGGTTAGCGTGGTTTAACGCTAATCGGTGGGAGACTGGTGAGTGTGGTGTAACTCTCATCAGTTACGCCTGGTGGTCGTGGTGTAACTTCCATCAGCGCGGCCTAGTCAACGGGTTTAGCGTTGGTCGGGAAAAGCTGGTCAACGTGGTACGTTGTCCGGTGGTGACTGGTTAACATGGTGTAGCGTTAATCAGTGGAGTCCGGGTAACGTGGTATAACGTACCCGGAGGTGTCTGGTGAACGTGGTGTAGCGTTCATCAGTGGAGACTGGTTGACGTGGTTAGCGTCAATCGGTTGGATGGTTGGGCCTGGTTAACGTGGTGTAACGTTAATCAGTGGAAGTTAATATTGTTAATTAAATCAACTTTTTACTGTTTGCGAACTACTTCCCTTTGCAACTGCTTTTTCGCAAATAAACCCTGTCCCATCTTTGTACCCTGTGCATATGCATATTTGTGGGTGTGATTTGTTGAGTACTGTGGGTGGTACTCAGCCTTGCTCCAATTTCCCCCCCCCCCCCCTAGTGTTGGAGGACGCGTCAGATGAAGATCATCCTGAGGAATAGGCTGGCTCCGCCGTCAAGGTGCCTGTGGGATGGAAGCGGCTGTTTGGCCAGATGTCTATAGACTTCGTTTTACCTTTTTCCGCTGCATTTATGTAATATACAGTTTACTCTGTTTGTAAGACACTCTGTATGGCAACTTGGTTTGTGTACCCTGGCTTTCCTGGGCAGGGATTTATTACACATTAATGTTCAGAATTTCGGTGCGAATTTCTGGGCGTTACATGGCCATATCGTCTCGTGGGCGGAGTTTCGCGAAGCCTTTCGCGCGGCTCACGTCCCAAAGGGCATCATGGACCTCAAGCAACAGGAATTTCTCAATCTCACTCAAGACCGCAAGACTGTCATGGAGTATCTATACGAGTTCAATCACTTGGCTCGGTATGCTCCGGACGATGTCTCCACCGACTCCCGCAAGCAAAATCGCTTTATGCGCGGGTTGTCAGCAGAGCTGCAACTCAAGCTTGCCGCACACGTCTTCCAGGACTTCCAGGACCTTGTCAACAGAGCTGTAGTCGTGGAAAGCAAGATGAAGAATCTCGAGAATGAGCGAAAGCGCAAGAGGGTTGCACAGTCTCCAGCTTCAGGAGGTTCACAACGACCTCGAGTATGGCTGTCTGCACCTCCTCGTCAACAAGCTTTCAGACCACGTCCACCACAGCAACAATTCCCACCTTCCGTGGGTAGATTTCAACAAGGCACTCGTCCGCTGGATCGTTCCAATATTGCTTGTTATAATTGTGGACAGCTGGGGCACTATTCAAGCCAATGCCCGAATCGTGGCCAAGGTGCACCAGCGCATGCTCCAAGACCAGCACATGTACGTCCGAATGCACCACCAAGGCAAGCTCCTCGGGGCCAGTAGGTCCAAAAGAGGGGCAAGGTGAACCATGTCACTGTCGAAGAGGCAAGTCAGGCACCGGATGTTATGATCGGTACGCTACTTGTTAACTCTCATCCAGTTGACGTGTTATTTGATTCCGGAGCTACACATTCCTTGTTACAAAAAGTTTTGCTTTCAGCCCACGATCTTCTGTTAGCAAATGCAAGCACCCTTAATTGTTGAAGCACCCGGCTCGGAAATGAGAGCCAAATTTATATGTCGGGACGTGAAGATTGTTATTCAAGGGGTAGAATTTAGTGCTGACCTAATCATCTCTACACCAAGGGATTAGATGTCATCTTAGGCATGGATTGGCTGCGCAAAAATCAAGGGGTCATTGATTGTGGCCGTCGTCTTATCTCTCTTGTAAATGATACCGGTGAACCGATCTCTTTTGCTCCAAACGATGCCTCGCCTCAACTTCATACTCTCAAGGGTGCCACAGCCACTGAGCTTGCTGTTGTCCCAGTGGTGTGTGAATACCCGGATGTCTTTCCAGAGGAATTACTAGGTATGCCACCAGATCGGGAAGTCGAGTTTGTTATCGACTTACTACCCGGAACGGCCCAGATATCAAAAAGACCCTATCGAATGGCTCCAAATGAATTAGAAGAATTGAAGAAGCAACTCTCGGAGTTGCTAGCCAAGGGTTTCATTCGACCGAGTTCCTCACCTTGGGGATGCCCGGTTCTATTCGTGGAAAAGAAGGACAAGAGTTTACGGATGTGTGTTGATTACCGTCCGTTAAACGCAGTCACTATCAAGAACAAGTATCCACTTCCCTGAATTGATGATCTTTTCGATCAATTAACTAGAGCCCATGTGTTCTCTAAAATTGACTTGAGATTAGGCTATCACCAAATCAAAATCAGAACTGAGGATATTCCAAAAACAGCTTTCTCTACTCGTTATGGCCTATATGAGTATACAATCATGTCCTTCAGTTTGACTAATGCTCCAGCCTACTTCATGAACTTGATGAATTCAACTTTCATGGAGTATCTTGATAAATTTGGTGGTCATTTTCATCGATGACATTCACATATTTTCCAAGTCCAAAGAAGAACATGAAGAACATCTTCGACTTGTCTTAGAAAAATTACGGGAGCATCGTCTTTATGCCAAATTTAGCAAATGTGAATTTTGGCTAAAAGAAGTAACCTTTCTTGGTCATGTTCTATCTGAAGAAGGAGTTGCTGTTCTTCCTAGCAAAGTACAAGATGTGCTGACTTGGAAGCAGCCTGAGACTTCCACTGAAATTCGAAGTTTTCTCGGTCTAGCCGGTTATTACCGCCGGTTCATCGAGAACTTCTCTAAAATTGCTAAACCCATGACTCAACTCTTAAAGAAGAATGAGAAGTTTGTGTGGTCAACGGAATGTGAAGCGAGTTTCCAAATATTAAAAGAGAAATTAACTACTGCTCCTATACTCGCCCTACCAGATATTCACAAGAGCTTCGACATTTATTGTGATGCATCTCGCCAAGGACTCGGTTGTGTGCTTATGCAAGAAGGCCGAGTTGTAGCGTATGCTTCACGTCGATTGAGGCCTCATGAAGTGAATTATCCAACTCATGACTTAGAGCTAGCCGCAGTTGTACATGCTCTCAAATATGGCGGCATTTTCTTATCGGCAACCGGTGTGAAATCTACACCGATCATAAAAGTCTCAAATATATTTTCACCCAGTCAGATCTGAACCTTAGACAAAGAAGATGGTTGAAACTCATCAAAGATTATGACATGGGTCTACACTATCACCCGGGGAAGGCCAATGTTGTTGCCGATGCATTGAGCTGAAAACCGCAATGCAATTGCTTGTCGGTAACTCCCCAATGTAAGACTATATGTTCTGAATTTCAGAAACTTGGTTTGGAAATGGTTGAACATGGTTTCCTTGCTGACCTTGAGGTCAAACCAACCCTCTATGAACAAATCAAAGAAGCCCAGAAGAATGATAAGGGCATGGCATGAATTCGCGCCAATATCACTCAAAGCAAAGCCGATTGTTTCACCGAGGACACGAATGGTGTTCTATGGTTTGGGAAGCGGTTGGTTGTGCCTAGAAACCAAAAATTGAAGCGACTTATTCTTGATGAAGCCCACAACTCCCCTTTTTCTATCCATCCTGGTAGTACAAAAATGTACCAAGACCTTCGCCAGAAACTTTGGTGGACCCGAATGAAGCGGGAAATCGCACGGTATGTCTCCGAATGTGATAACTGCCAAAGGGTTAAAGCTGAACATTTTAAGAACCAGCGGGTACTCTTCAGCCCCTTCCTATTCCCGTGTGGAAATGGGATGAAATTGGTATGGATTTTATTACCGGTTTACCGAAGTGCCCCAAAGGGAATGATTGCATTTGGGTAATTGTTGATCGCCTCACCAAAGCTGCCCACTTCCTTCCTGTTAAATCTACTGATCAAACAAGCAAATTGGCGAAACTATATCTCTCACGTATCATTTGCCTCCACGGAGTCCCAACAAGGATTATTTCAGATAGGGGCCCTCAATTCACTTCTCATTTTTGGAAGAGCCTCAACGAAGCCATGGGTACTAAACTCTCTTTTAGTACCGCATATCATCCACAAACCGGAGGCCAGACTGAAAGGATAAATCAAATTCTTGAAGATATGTTGCGGGCATGTGTTCTTGATTTTGGTAAAAATTGGGAAAAATACATTCCATATGCAGAATTCTCCTATAACAATAGTTATCAATCAAGCATTCAAATGTCTCCTTTTGAAGCCTTGTATGGAAGACGATGTAGAACACCTCTCAATTGGTCTGAGTCCGGAGAGAGACCATTCTTTGGTCCGGATTTGGTCATGCAAGCCGAAGAGCAATGTGCGAACTATTCGCGAACGCTTGCGAACAGCCCAATCCCAGCAAAAGAGCTATGCCGATCGTCGCTGGCGTGTGAAGTACAAGTCATGTGGTTGTATGTATATCTTCAAGTCACTCCATTTAAAACCACAGAACTCAGTCGGTTGGGGAGTGAGAAGAAAATTAAGCACCTCGCTATATCGCGGTCCCTTCGCATTATCGCAAAGCGATGGAGCGTGTTGCTTACGAGTTTGGGACCTTCCCTATCATCTCAGCTTTCCCACAATGTATTCCATGTCTCACACAACTGAGCAATGCTCTTACGGATTCCCACCGAAGAAATCCAACACCAACTCCCGTTGGAAGATCTAGACCTTCAACCCGATGTTTCCTATGGGAGAGCATCGATTTCTGTTCGCAATTTTATTATTGATGAAGCTGAGCGTATCAAACACTCGAAATCCGTGCCATAAATTTTTCAAGTTCAGTGGAGTAATCACTCCGAGGATGAAGCCACATGGAACGCAAGATCATCTTAAGCAATGCCTACCCCTTACCTTTTCTCCAACCCGTCACAATCTCAGGGAAGAGGATTCTTTTTAGGGGGAAGAGCGTCCACAGCCCCAAACGGGATTCCAGGAATTGTGTTTAAGCCCTAGCTAATTCCTTGCCTTTTGCTAGTTGTTACTTCCCAAGTTCTATATATCTAAAAATCTTAGAAAAATTCCTAAAAACCATGTCAGGCGATGTGAGTTAAGTCCCCCTGTAAAAAATCATAAATTTTATCCCTTCCAATAAATACTTCAACCCAAGTCCCTCAAAAGTCAGCAAGACTAGCGAAGCTAGCTTGAAATAAATTGGTTTCACTTCTGAAATTCACCAGATTGAAAGAGGACTAATTAGAACAGAGCCCTTTCTCCCAAGTGTGTGCCAACAAGGAACCCTAACCACCAGTATTTTGGCTTCAATTTAATTCCCAGGAAAAATCACATAAAATTAATGAATCAGGCCACTGGAGGAATAAATCAAGCTGCAGAAAAACTTGGGTCTGTGTGCCTACTTTGCAATTCACCAAAAAGGCAAACCAGAAACCACTTCTCAACACGAATAATTTGGTCAGCATGTTTAAATTACATCTTCCTCTACCTCCCATTATTTTCCATAATTTATGCTCCCATTTACTTAGTGAAACCAGTGAATTAGAGAAACTGCATTGTTGGACAGCTCACAAAAATAGTCTCTAGAGAGTTTCTTCTTTCCAAGACACTGACTAGTGGACCCCCACAAGACCTGGCCCACTTGTCAGCCTCATTTAGCAAGCATTGACAGTGTGTTCCACCAGGAAATTCACCCATACTCCTCCACTCCTCCTAGACCAATCACTACTTGGACCCACAAGCCATGAGTAAATCTTAAGCTAAATATGAGGTAGAACATTGTTGCCTTGACACGTGGGAACCCACCAGAGCACTGGAAGATGGAGAAACTCAGCATTACATTAGCCACGTGTCACTGCCTCCTTCTCCTTTCCCTCCTACTCAGTTACAGAGCCCTAGAACTTAGCTTGGAGAGGCATCGACCACTTCATCTCTAATCTCGCCACAGAACCTCCTCCTCATCCTTCTCCACGTTACCCCACCGAGAAAACCCACGGAACTCCCAATAATCACCGTCGGCAACTTCATCTTCCCCGGCGCCGTCAGTGTTCGACAGAAACCCAGCTACTCCGGTGAGCTCCATCCCTTTCTAAGCCCGGAAGGGAACATGATCTCCATCTTTTGATCGCTTCCATTTGTCTCTTGCGTCCCCTAGGAAATTGCCGGCCGAAGCCGCCATCGTCTCACCTTCGCACGTGAGCACTGCCGCGACATCGTCGCTTATTCCGGGCGAGCTCAGGTGATCCCAGCCCGAGCCACGCCGCCTCCAGCATCGCCTTGTCTCCAGAAGAACGCCAACCGAAAGAATCAGCTGTGTTTCCCAAAAGCTCGGTCGTCCACCTCTCTTCCCCAACTCCAGTCATCGCTCCGCCGCTGCCATTCCCATGCATCGGCGTGAGCCATCCTTGGTTTTCGATTTCCTTGCACTGAGACTATCTTTTAAGAGATCCCTAACCTGGTGGACACCTGACCTCGGCCGCAGATCGACGCAAGAGAGGACGCCGTCGTGTGGAACCCGAAGCTTCCGCCACCGCCGGACCAAGTCGCCGTCGCCGTTCGCGCTGTTCCGTTTCACGAGACCAGCACAACCTTCAGTGAGCATCTTGGTACCCTTTAGACCATACGCATGCTTTGTTGGCCTGAAACCGCCCGTAGCCAGTCGGCCTAAGCCAAACCCGAACCACTCGCCGGCTGGAGCTCGCCGCCGATGCATATTCCAGTCACCCGAGGTTGTCAGAAGGACCCACCCCTTAGCTCCGTCGGAACGCTCTACCTTTTCTATTGGGCCCGACCACAGCCGAGCCGTCGTTCCCGTCGCCGCCGCCGAGAGCTCGCCGCGCTCTGGTCTGCCCGTGCCCTCGCGCTCTCGGCCCGTCTATGTCGCTCCGACCCCACCTGTAGAGAGAAAAGAGAGAAAAAGAAAAGGAAGAAAAATGTTTAACTGAAATATTCTTCCAACAGAAAAATACTCAACTTTGTAAATCCATATCTTTGTCACTTTAACTCATTTTTGAAATGAAACTAAATTTTTGTTAATTCTGTAAAATTTGTGGACTAAATATTGTAAATAAAATATGACAGCTTCTGTACAGAAAATACCTCTAGAAATAAAGAAGCAATAGTAACTTATTTTGGTGCCTAGGAGATTGAAATATTTCTATAAATTCACTGTAACTCCTTTTGAGGTTAAACCAAATTCTGTGGCATTTATAAAATTGTTGCTCTTTAATTTGGTAAATAAAAAGTGAGAACTTCAGTGTTTAGGATTTTTCTTCAAAAATGAGATATATTTTACTATACCTATTTATGTAAAAACCTAGGAATTTATAAATTTTCTTAGAAAATTCATCCTTACTATTAAAAATGTAAACCACTTTTGTTAAACTCAGAAAAAATTGTGAACATACTGTGGACAATTTGGTATTTGATAAAAAATACCTCCCAAAATAGGCCTAGTAATTAGTAACCCTTTCTTTTGTAAACTTGCTAAAATTCATATCTAATTCATTTTAAATCAAATTTCAGCTAAACCTAAATTTTTAGAACCAGTAGGTTACGCTCTCCTTATATAAAAATTACTTTCTTCCTTGAAATCTTCATAGAAAGTCAGTTTAAATATTAATAAACTTAAGGGTCAACAATAAATAATTAGGAAACTGCCATTTTTCAGCCCTTCTACCTTGTTTATTTTTGTATCTCCCAATCTAGGGATTGCAAATGACTTGATTCTTTCTCCCTAGAATCTTGTTAGGCGACATCCATACCTACTGTATTTATCTCAGCTTTTATAGATCAATTTTGCACTATGCATGCTTATTGGATTCTATTTGCATATTCTCTGTTTATTCGGTAGATTCAGATAATTCGGAGTACATTGGAGCAAGGAACCAGGATTTGAGTGATGAACCAACGCGCAGCAAGGCAAGCATCCAATTACTATTGACTTTCTAAGCAAGCATCTAAGCATATTGAACCTATATTTTCAGTAAATTAATTTGTTTACGAAGAACAAAATATTTATATGCATGTTCAGTCTATTTAAAATGGGGAAAAATAGGTAGAGTTAATATTACCCAATTGATACATTTCCAATTCCCTTAGATTATTATCCATGGATATACCTTGTCACCTCTGGTTAAAGCGACTTTGGTATGACTTTATTTTTCCGGAATGCTTAGCCAGATGCTTATTTCTAGACTTAGGAAAAAGTCCGATAGATGGGCTTATCGGTTCAAACTAGTTTAAAGCGAATGATGTAAAACTGAAAAATAACTTCTAATGTTATAATTGCAGAATATGTTTGAACTTGGAGGATGATAGGGCGCTGAAGGCGGATGGTGTTTCCCCGGATGGCATGTAGCTCCGCTGGGTCATTTAAAGACCAGCAGGTTGACGTCTATTCAAGCACCCTACTACTTCCACACGCCGGTAATGGGACGGGCTGAACTCAGTAGCACGCGAAGCTGTGGCCATCTACGCGCCGTCCGCCAGTCGTGAGGAGGATTTCCGTTGAGGACTCAGAGCGCGCCTAGCTGTGGCCATAGGTGCCTCCCACGACGGTGAGCCGCCTAGCATCACACACGCACGACCAAGTCGTAGGGGGCCCAGACGTGGTTTAGGTCGGTTGGGCTAGCGTGCAAAAGTTCTGTCTGTGACCTCTAGTTCCGCACTCAATGGCTAGAGTGTGGTACTGGGCGGTACATATCAAACTAGGTGTAGCCGTTTGGCTTCTATCACATCGTATGGGTAAGATGTACACCTCTGATCAGAGTTAAGAACTTATTCGTGAATAGCCGTGCGTCCACGGTTACGGACGACGCTTGAGGTTAGTCAATGTTTAGCATCCAACATTGGATATATGGTTACCATGACTTAGGAAAGTCATATGGGATGCGGTTTATATAAGGGAGTTTTAATGATAACATGATGTGGGGGAAAAAAGGGTTTCAATATAATATGACTTGCGATTAGTCATGAAAAAGCAGGATATGCTTGTTGTAGCAATATATGTTTGCGGCAATGGTGGCCCATGGATGATTGTTTAGAGCATGGCTTATGCTCATTTATATTTTATTTTCAGAACTATATACTGCATGTCCTAAAATTTCAGGTTTGAGGTTTTTCGCAAATGCTTATGTTTTTAAATGTATTGCTTGCTCAATAAAAATCAGCTTTTATGAAATCAATTCCACCATAGCCATATCCCTTGATTGTAAGAGTCTAGCATCTCTCCTTTGTATTATTAAATTGTATAAGCCTTCTGAGTACTTGTGTACTCACGCGGCAGTCTTTCAGGTTGAGGACAACGACGAAGATGGTGGTCTACCTGTTATCCCGCCGAGGGGTGGCGAGGATAATTAGTAGTTCGAAGTTAAGTTCTGCCCCCAGTCGGTTGCCCTGTGGTTATGGGTTTTGGCACCACTGGGTTTTTATCTTGCTGTTAATTTCCGCTGCAAGGTTTTGTGTCACTTTGTGATGAATTAGGTTGTGGGAACCCTATATGTAATATTTAATACTCTACTGCTCGTTTATCCATATTTAGATACTTGTGATGTTATCAATTTGCTTGCGATGAAAGTGTAGCTAGTCGCTTTCCTGGGGACTAGCTGAACATGAGTATGCAGTTGTGTATAATTGAGATGGTTTGGAGGATAGCTTCATTGTGGTCCGTCCTCTGGGGGTACGTATCGTTTTGCTCGCCATCATCGAGTGGTTTTGACGGCGTATGACGGGGAGACTGGCAAGCTATCAACATATAATATAAGATTATCTCTTTTGTATCACTTCTCGGCATTTTTGGATTTGTATTGTGAGTGGGTAAAGATTATGGACAAGTCTGCGATGAGGATGGATGGGTACCGTATTTATTCGGGTTTTATTCGAGACCCCATCCATCTGATAGTTCGCGTTTGCCGTAATTAGTTACTTCTTCATAATGCAACTTCCGGGGTGGCCACATCAAAAGACACCATGGCTTATACCGTCCACTGTTTCGGGCGTGAATGACTAGTGGTTATCGGGTGGCTTTTCTGTTGCCGTCCGATTGCATAAAAGGTCTTTTTCATGGTTCCCCCTTTGTAGTACCAGGTGTTATCTCTTGGGGCCTTCGTGTGACATGTGTGGAATCGTGTCTTATGGGTAAGTGTACAACTCTGGCTAGAGCTAAAAACGTATTCGGAATAGCGTGCCACGATCAAATGGGCAAGGACCTAGCAATGTTTTTCTGTGCATTAGTTCCCACACTTACTCATTATGAATAATAAATGATCATAACTTGATAGCTCTAGTTTTGCAGGGTTATGGTTCTTGAGCCTGAACCGCATGAAGTGTTGTTTGTTGATTGCGGTTAAAATTGATAATGATTGAACTATACTATTTTCAATGATTTAATGAAAACGTTTAAATGTCGTTTATGCAAATAAAGCCATACGTATGCCTTTCGTTTGAAATCTTGTTGCATTATGTGCATTCCTAGTGTGGCTTGTTGAGTGCGATGGGTGGACTTCAGTACTTGCTATATTACATCATTCAGAGTAAGCTTTGCAAGGAGGAGAAGATTTCTTGGTGTTTGGCTTATACCCTAGTTGAGCTGCCTGTGGCTTGGTTGCTGAAGTTACGGCGAGTCCGTCGTTCCGCTGGCTAGTTTCTTCTTGTGAGGACTAAACGGCCTTTTTTTGAAAGTATTTATCGTATACTCGTTTTTGTTATTATTATCAAATTGTCGGTTGT
Source organism: Oryza meyeriana var. granulata (assembly GCA_003991445.1). Classification (NCBI taxonomy): domain Eukaryota; kingdom Viridiplantae; phylum Streptophyta; class Magnoliopsida; order Poales; family Poaceae; genus Oryza; species Oryza meyeriana. Next base: position 791 of record RYFJ01004580.1, on the reverse strand, counting down.
GTACGTCGGCTGATTCCGGATAGGGATTTATTGCACAAATTAGTTTTGGAATTCTGGAGAATTTCGGTTTGACAGCTGGCCTCATTCAACTGACCATCCTTTTCGGGGCAGCTTCTTCATTCAGTTTCAAAAAGCTTCATCGCTTCCCATCCAGGTCTGACCCAATAAAGCACCGGGGAAGTTAGGTGGAGGGGGGGCTTCGCAGCCTAGGGAGGTCATTTTCTTCTGATGACGAGTGACAGGCGGAGCGAGAGGGGTCCTAGGTCTGCGGGTCTTTAGGCAATGCTGGGCTTCGACAGTCGGCTCGGCGACTAGGACTTTCGGCCTGTGCTGTGATGTTCTAGACTGGGTGTGAAATTGTGCCCAGCCAAGGTATGCTAATCTCAACCTTAGGGCTGGAGCGGCACTCAGCTCGGGCTGATGCTCTTATGGCTCAGCCTTCAGTTTAGGATAGGGACGGTGATGAGGGTTTGGTGGCGCTGCTCCCTGGATCACTGTCACTTGGAGCTTTCCTGCATTAATTATATATACAACAAGCCAGTGCAACGTAACTCAAGGCTGCCTTAAAGGATTGAAAGGTTTCATACCTCTTGGAAGTTTTAAATTTCCACCCCTGAGAACCAGGGTGTGAGGTAGTCGGTGATGGGCCCGAAGGCCTACTTGAGGGAGACATGCTGCTTGCCTATCAAGCCTAGAGGCGCATCGGCGATCCCGCGGCAGCAGGTGCGTGCAGAGCTCAGGCCAGTCGACACCACATTAGGTGCGGCCGACTGGACTATCTCTCTCTTTTT
>RYFJ01000268.1:0-144758 GCA_003991445.1 Oryza meyeriana var. granulata | reverse complement strand
AAAGGGAGAGATGATAAAGGCTTACGACAGTTGAGCTCTAGAGACGGTTGGTTGTAAAGAAACCCGAATAATGACCTCGACGACCGGGAACCAAGACGAACTCCTGCCAGTGCGGCTCCTACTCAACACCACAAACAGTATTTCAACATCCTGCTCACTTAGCAACACTCGAGATCTACGAGTTTTGGGGACAACTCTCTTTCTGATCCGAATTCGACGTCGGAGGATGCATCGATTTCGCTCCGAGCCGTTCGAGATTGGGTCCAGGGCAGACGAGATCGTCAATTTCCACTCCCCACAATAAAGACTTCGACAACACCATTGCATAACTTGATCTTATCAATTCCAATCTGATGCGGGCAGACTCAATCCTTGAAATCGACTTGGATACGGCCTAGAGCCGCTCGAGAATCGGGTCCAAGGCAGAGGTTAGGGTCATATCATTCCACCGCAAGTATAAGGGGACTCCGAATGTTCAGGCCGACTCCCACGTTTCTGTGCAGACAGACAGCTTGGAAGCTTTTCCACCAGTTAATTACGGGCGAAGTGTTTCTGGCGTCCAAACTCCTGGGCTCAACTCCCACAGCAACTGTTGCACGCCGAATTTACGCGATTAGCAGGAGGAGGAGTCGCCTCCCGACTGCATGAGCAATCGTGAAGGGGAGAGGAAGGACGCACGACGCTTGCAAGCCGAGCGTGATGCTCATCATTGAAACTTGCACAAGACTGGGTGGACTGCTCAACAAGAATATCCTCCAAACCCGAGTTGCGACATCATTTGAACATTGGCTGTTCTTCGTGACCCTTTCACAATTAACAAACAGATTGCCTATCGCTGGCCGCTGCCATGTCAGGTCTTACTTGACACCTGGTATGCAATTTGGACTTGTCCACCACCCACTTGGCCACCAAACTAACAATCGCGAGGATTAAACAATGATACCCACACTGCAGACTTTCACACATCATCCGGTCAGCCGACAACAACAAATCTGGAGACACTTTCATACTGTCAAACTAAAAACGGTTTAGACACGATCGGCAGATTTAATCATGTGTAGTTATTCAGCAGACGGACCTCCGAGCAACACTAGCTCTGGTGCACGCATCACTCGATGCTTGTGGACATGTAGATACGCACTCGTGTATAACCGGTAGTCTGGAGGAGTACGATCCGATAAGGCGGCATCATCATGATGACCGCCATGATGAACCAGTGATGCCGAGGATGACTACAAGGCAAGATCTCTACCACAATATTGCGATTATTGCATGACGTGCGAGACTGACAGGAGGGAGGATGAGCGCCACCCACCCATTTTGAGCATATTATTACCCATAGGAGAAGTGGAGCGTGGATGGCTATCGGTTTCCACCACGAGTGTGATTCACATCATCCGCCGTAGTCAGTAGTCGAGCCCTCCACCTAGATGAAGTTAGAGTACGGAGTGCATGGGCGTTCACCGCCCCACGTTTCTTCTCCTTACTGGCTACAACTAAGTGCTAGCTATCTGGGCTTCAAGTCGATTGGTATAATCAGAGAAGTACAACGGAAGACCAACTTCTTTCAGATCTGGCTCACAGTTTTACACCTTGGCAATCCGCGCGCCGAGAGGCGATCACAAGGCCATGGCTAGAATACCTCCCTATCGCCTGGTTGACTCAACGAGACCTTCATGGGCGATCAGGCCTTCCCAGCAGCGGTCAATCGCATCGCTTCTAGGGAGAACTCGTGAGGTTCTCACACAAATGGCTTCCAAGAACCCTACGTGTTGGAGGCAAGCCGCAACCCCTTTGGGACCGTCCCCCTTCGGAAGGCTACCACGAACCGGCCACCTAATGAAGCCCCTTCAGCGGTCCATAAGAACCGAAGGCATGGGGGAGGCCGAAGGGCCCAGCTCAAAGGGCGAAGGTCGCAGTGCTATGCCTCAGCGTAGACGACGAACAAAGGCCACGCCGCGGAAGGCCCCAGGAGGCCGAAGAGGATGGCCCTGCGGGCTGAACCTTGTGGTGGGCATCATTCCGACTAAAGAAGTAGTGATGGCTGAAAATGCCGAAGCGGCCCACCGATGGGCCCAGTCCAGATAAGGGTTCACCACATGACGGCCTAATTAGTCACCCAGTAAGAGCCTACAGCTCAAGAAAGACCAAAACATATTTCCCATTGAGTTGTCCATATCAAGGCTGATGATGTAAGTCTAACACCTGTAAATGCAAATACTACCTAAGCCTATAGTTGTTACTCCTAGGCCTATAAATAGCACCTAGGGACATCTGTAATGGCAATGTTTTTAAGATCATACAAAGGATTTACTACTACAGTCCACTCAAAAACTTAATTCCCTTGTTGATACTCATCTTCGACAACATGGGGCCGTCCATGCACGGGAACCCTCCCTCAGGTGATGAACCGAAGAAAGATGCCTCCGAAAGGAAGTGATGAGCAGCGAGTAGCAACTACGCCGATATGGAGATGCAGAAAGTCGATCAACCCGAAAGACCCACAGGGTCGAAACATAGGAGAGCAGCGTCGAAGAGAGGAGCACCTCAACTCCCGTGGCCGTACAGGAAAGTGAAGGAGATGAAGTTGCTGCTTGGGGCGGTGCCATGAGAGGAGCAAAATACGAGCCATGAAGGATCCTAGCGTCCAAGAGCTTATAAGACGTGCTTCACTCAATGCAAGGAGCACAGCAAGGCAGCAGTGTTGCAAGCATAGCCCTCAATCCTTTGGACTCCACGGAACTTGCTCCGCCTTGCCTTCTAGCAGCTAGGCCTTGGGACTGCCCGAAACTTGGCTCCAGCTTCGGCCTCGTCTACCTACGCTTCGGATTCCCTCACAAGCTCCGGCCTCGTCTACCCAGGGCGGTGCACTCCACCAGTTAGTGCGGACATCTCGCCTGCTCATGTTAAACGGCCTTCCCTAGGGCTCCGGCCCACAACGCCTATTCGTGATCTAGCAGTATGCCGATCTCCGACCGGTCTTCTTCTGTTAACCTCGCCAAAATTGGGCAGCTGGCTCATATCATAAAGATTCGCGTAAAGATAGAAGCTTATCAACCGGAGAAATAATCCAGAAGAACAAACCGGATATTGAGAAGTGAATCTAAGAAGACCACGTTGCTCTACTGGCAAGTCGTACAGATAGCATTTATATCTATATCTATTAGATAGTGTTTATCTTTTAGAAACCTGATCTCTTGTCCGATCAGGTCTGTTATTTTTCCTTTCTAGTTAGGAAAATCCTGTGTCCACCGCCGTGTCCTATAAGGACTCCATCGTGAACTCGGGTATTAAATACGTGCCCGGGCCGGCACACTTAGTAAATTATACCACACAGATCAATCAAATTCGGCGCGGGAATTCGCCACCCTGTTAATCGATCGCGGGTTTCTTGCTTCTCGAGCGCGGCTGCCATCGGTTAGGTCCGAAGTCCTACGAGAGGGTAAGACTCGCACCCAGTCCTTAGCCCACGCGTGTATCTGCCGAACCTTTGTCTTGCTCCATTTCTCGGTTCGGGTCGACCCATTCACGCGAATTCGGTATAAGAGGATGGCTTAGCATGCATCACGCTGGGCTGAGTGCGTAGATCTTCATCGGAAAGCTTACTGGGACGCGATTTTCATGTCATCAGTTCGTGCTGCATCGGTTGGGTCCGACCTACTGAGGCTGCCAGCGATAAGTCGTTAGGGCTTAGGTTGATGGTTTTTGCGCAAGATCTTATCAGCGGAATGTATAGGTCCGATAATTATCTTATTGGGACATACAGTTGCATTAGTTCTATCGGCTTTTGAGGCTCCTTCAGGGTATTATTATTATCTGTGCTGCGGCATCAGTTTAGGTCTAACATACTAGATGGAATGATAATAATAGATTTATTGCTGATGGAGTTCGATCGCTGTATATTGCGACGTTCTAGGAGCCCTCACGGACGTGCTTAGCCGATACGTTATCTTTTTCGAAATAAAGCCGACTGTATTATCTTTACTATTTTGGTCATCTATATTATCATCGGTTCTAGCCGATGCACATGTTGTTTCCTTGGCAGTCGGCTAGTTTACGTATCTGCCTATCTTATTTTATCACATCAGCAGCTTCTAGTCGATGCAGGTCGGGTGCATGTTATACTGACAGCTTATCTAGTTGCTTATAGCGTTATCGGCTTTCCTAGCGATACACAGGTGCCATCGGCTATTCGGTACAAGGGCCTACATCAGGTCCCGTTAGTATATGGCCGATAGCTGATGTGCAATTGCTGCCCTCAGTGACCCCCTTTGGAGCACTTAGAGCACGACCCCGGAGCGGATGAAGGCCTCAGGGGCTGAGTGGCGTAGCCGATGTGCGAGCACTCCTGTTGCTCGCAAAGGCCGGAAATCGAGCTAAAGGAAGACTTTATCGGTATCAACGAATCGCTGCTTTGGGGACCCACCCGCGCGTAAGATGCTACGCGCTTGGACATTGAGGCGCGTAAAGGGGCGGCAACAGACAAGACGTAGAGATCCGAGCGCTTGTGAGCACAGGACGCGAAGACCGGCCGCGGAAAAAACAGGCGAGGGGCCCGCGGGAATCGCGAGGAAGTCGGTTCAAGGGAATTCGGTACAGGAAGCGATCGGCAATCGTGTAGAAGAGTCTACATCAGTATGTCGGGGTCGATTGAGTCTCTGACTGATTAATATTTGTCTCCTTGTCAATTATTGCGGGTCAAATTGACTGGCACACCATGCGAATCCTCAAGATTTTAGGACCTGCACTTTGGAGCTAAGCAGATTCTCCCATCGGGCCCTTCGTATGTTCTAAATCGCCATCAAACCAGATCCATCAACAAGTTTCTTCGGCACACCCTGACCGGTGGTATTTGGCGCAAATAGCTGTCGTCGCCCTTCCAAGCCGCCCCTGTGATGCGCTCCCTGCCCCGCTTGTGTGCGAAACGTCAGCCAACGGGGTCTCTTTTGATTAGCAGCTGCTTCGCCGACCCCTCGTAGCTTGGTGTAGTCTACGCCGCCCCAAGCGATCTCCCCAACCTCCTTCGGCAGTTGGGGCTGAGGACATCTTTTCAGCCCAAGCACAGCTGTCAAGCTCTTACTCCAGCAGCTAGGTCGTTCGGGCGGTGCGGCACGAGGCCACAGTTCCTCTCGCCACCCGCTTCGCCGTCAAAGCCACCCTCCTGCGGGGATTGGCGCCTATCCCCCTGGTGTTATCATTATCACCGCGTGTTCACCAACCAGTCACAAAGCTTCACCAATCTTCGAGGTTCCTTACGACCCCCCTTCGCTCCGCCTCTCCGGCTGAGAGCCTTCATTGCATGCGCTTGCGGTGAATGATAAGAAGATCGCCGCTGAGCTGGGGGCTTCAAAGTCACCCATAATCCCGATACCTCCGCCCCAATTCAAGACTTCATCCTGCGGCTCACGAAATCTTCAAATATGATCGACTTCGCGACCCCAAGCGAGTTCTTTTCGTCTATGAGTCACCGAATCGAAGCGGCCCCACGGTGATGAGATACCAAAGGCGACTAGGTCAATCAAACCTCACGTTGGATCGGGCTTTCTGCCGCGATCGTACACACGGTACCGTGTACTTCAACCTGTCGTAACCAAGGCAGCATATACTCCTGAAGCAGCTACGTGATGTCTTTGTCACCAACTTTCGGGGCACCTACCAGGAGCTGAAGACCTAGCAGGAGCTCTTTGGTATCAGGCAAAAGCCAGGAGAATCCATCCGCGAGTACATCTGAAGATTCTCTCAAGCGAGATGCTAAGTGCAAGATATAACCGAAACGTCGGTCATCAATGCGTCTCGGCCTGTGTCTCCTCACAGGCCCCCATCATCGAAAAGATAAAGAAAGTAGCCAAAAACGGTGGATGAGTTGTTTCGCATTTCAATGATGCTACGCAAGGGCGAAGAGGACACCAAAGAAGGAATGAGATCCAATGCTAAACTCAACTAGGAAGGTGCTCAAGGCTTGGTGGGCACGATGCAGACCAGACCGATGTCTTCGCAACGCCCGCAGTCGGCCTGGAAGAAATTCCAGGACGAAAAGGGCAAACAAGTCATGACTGTCGAAGAGTTGACACCCTGCAGCAAAATTTCAAAAGCTCGCAAGGTGGATCGGTGAAAATGAAGCCGAAGAGGGAGAAGGACAAGTTTTGCCTTCCGACGGCAAAGCTTCGCATACCCACCGAGCAGTCCAGAAACATCCAGCGTTGTCGGGAGCGATTTTGGGCGAGGGACCAAGGCACAATCCTCAACAAGAGACTACCGCTACTTTTTTCAGGTGAAGCCGCAGATCCAGTCCGAAGGAAACATGTCCCCTTCAAATAGAAGCACCTCAGGACGGGCAACGAAGGGTGATCAGTCTGCATCACAGGGGCTCCTTAGAAGCTTGGACTCGAAGAGCGCAGAAGATTAGGCGGCACAAGAGGGAAGGTTAACTACCACATCGCCATAACGCCCAGAACCGTCCCCCCTTTCGCCTTAACTTCAATTACCTTCGGCCCCAGATGATGCCGAAGGCTGTGTTTCTTTTCCATATTCAAGACCCCATCGTCATATCCGCTGATATAGCCGGGTGCCGTGTCTGATGTATCCTGGTAGCGAGGAAGCTCGGCCGACATTATCTTCGCGCGCTTTCCGGTGCGGCGAATGGGAATTCCAGAGCACACTATTGCTCCAGGCCGCGATCTCCGTGCAGACTTCGGTGGAAGTTCGTTGGTGCGTTGGGGATAAGTACAGCTCCAAGTATCGTTCGGGCGAGGACTGGCACACCCGAGAGCCCAACAGATAGTCTTTGACATTGTGGACATCCCGTAGCCGTACAATGCCATTCTGGGGCCATTCGCAACGCTCAACAAGTTCGAAGCCGTGGCGCATCACTACTACCTGCGGCTTAAAGATGCGCGGGGCCGAAAGTGTGATCACGGTTACACAGCAACCAGCTATCGGCAAGGGCGCGGGCAAGCAAGTCGTGTGCGAAATACACAATGTCCAAGACGAGCGCAGGGATGCGAGGGGGTCTACGCTTGTTGCACAAGCCTTCACACCCAGGGTGTAACGCCCAGAAAATTCACCATCGAATTCTGAACATTCATGTGTATTAAATTTGTCCAGGAAAGCCAGGGTACACAAATCCAAGTTGCCATATAGATGTACGTTTTACAAACAGAGTAAAAAAAAAAGATTTGCTTTATATGACTAATACTTGCGGAAACAGTAAAAGTAAAGGGACTATCAAAAAAGATCACAACGGGTCGGCGCAACAGCTTCCATCACAAGCACCTTGACGGTGGAGCCAGCCTAGTCTCCAGATTTCCTCGTCAGACATGTACTCCACCACTTGAGAGCATTCGGAAAAAGGGAGCAAGACTGAGTACCACCCACGCAGTACTCAAGCCACAATCACACCCACAAGTATGCATAGTGCATAGGAAACAAGGATAGGCTAGTGGCTTATTTTCATAAAAGCAGTTATAGACAAAAGTAGTTTGCAAACAGTAAAAGGTTGAGTAATTGAACATTATTAATTCTCCACTGATTAACGCTACACCACGTTAACCAAGCCCAACCAACCACCTGAACTATTCCAGTTCCATTAAGTTATTTTAATTAAGTAGAGGTGAGACTAATCACGGTGAATCTTGGCCAACTGCCCATATCCGCGGACGCGGCTATTCGAATAGCTTTACTCTGATCAGAGGTGTACAACTATAACCACAAGACACAGCCCCACACACGTTCCCGTGTGCCAGTGTATCACCACGATACCCCGTAAGAGGCTGTGACAGGACCGTTCACGCAACCTCCCCCTAACCATCCACATCTCGCTGAGGTTGTACCTGCCGACAGGGCACGCCATATTGGCCAGGCTACCCCCCTTGCGCCACGGTGGATCCGAAAGCCGATCAACCCTACCCCAGGCTGACCCAACTCCATCACGCCCACCCTCATCTCCAGTGCCTAGGAGAGGGAGAAGAGACGCTACAGGCCCAGCCGTTGCCCACGCTGGCTTGTGGTAAGTACGAGAATTTGCCCATAGGGCTCCTGCGAACCGGTCCTTAACTGCCATGGGTGCGACTAGCAAAACCATGCACCCACAGCCCACCATTAGGGTCACATTTTAGTGCTTTAACATTAACATATCCAAAGTTCAATTTTACTGACATTGAGTCGAACCAAATAATGATAAGATATATATAGATAATTCCCATATGAGCTATGTTGCTAAGCATGGCTAAGCATCCTAGGATTAGTAATCTAATCATGTTGTTACCCAGGTGATAAGGATTTAGGTTTCAATACAAGAGCATAGTCCTATCAATATAAGGGTTAAAATCCCTCCACATGAAATAATGAAAAAATATAGTTTATTTAAGTAAACAAAACATTTTAGCGAAAAATGAGTACAAAATGATTAAGGTTACAGTACGACTTGCCTTGCTCCGACTCGATGTACTCGGCTACGACCTCGTAGTACACTGGAGAATCGACAGTGTCGGATTCTATAACAGACAATACGCAAACAATCAAAAACAGTACATGCGGGCAATCAAACAGGAGCTGAAAATATTTTTAATGAATTCTAGACATTTTTCTAGATTTAATGCAATTTGAATGGACTTAATCGGAGCTCGTATGAATTAGATATGAATTGTTGAAGTTTTACTGTGTTTTCCAATATGAAAGTAATTATTATATGGTTTAATGCACAATTAATCGATTAATGGCGTCACCCGAGGGAGAGGCGGCGCCGACCAGCGGGCCCTACCCGACAGGGACTCAAAGGCGCCAGCGCACGGTGGACTCGGTCCACTGAGCCGGGAACGGGTGCGCCACGTGGCACACACGTGGCGCCGACGCGGCAGCCACGCGGGCAGCCGACGGATGGCCCTGATCTGCCGCGTGGCAGATCGGACGACCCAGGGATGCACGGCCACACTCCAGCCGTCCCGAGCGGGAGGCGACGGCGCGTGCGCCCCAATGGTCACCGGCGGCGACCACACGGCACGGCGGCGGGCACGCGGAGAGGCGAAAAGGGACGGGGAAATGGCGGGGAGCTCACCGGCGGCTCATGGCGGCAAGGGATGGCACGAGGATGACGGCGGCGAGGCGGAAGCAGTGGTGGCTTCAGGACAGCGTTGGCAACGGCGCTTCGACGACGATGGGGAGACGAGAAGCGATGGCCGAGGTGCTCTGGGAGATGGGGAAGATGACAAAAGAGTTAGGACAGAGTAAGGAGGCGTGGCACGGTGGAATTGGCCGGCCGGAGAGAGGACAGAGGACCGGAGCTCACCGTGCACGAGGGCAGAGCGTTCTGGCAGACTTTGGCTTCCACGGAGCGGCGGCCGACGGACTCCTCGGCATAGCAGAGACAATGGCGGTGGCAGCGCGGTTTGGCGGTGTTTGGAACGGCGGCGAGCGATAGCCAGAGTTGGTGAAAGGCGGCGGAAGCTCGGGTGCACGGTGGCGATGGTGTTTGAGAGCACGGGGAGACGCGGTAGGTTGGGGAAAAGGTGGAGAAGGGAGCGGGGAAGCTTTTTATGCGCTCGGGCGGGCGAGATCGTGGCCGAATGGCTCCAATCACGCTCTGGATTGAGGGCGGCGGTGACGGGGTCGTGCACGCGATTCCCGCGCAAGAGTGGGTGAGGACACCAGAGGAAGTGGGGGAGTGGGCGAGGACCCAGTCCGCCCTCGTTTGAACCAGGAGCGAGTGGGCGCGGAGGTGGGCCCGGCCTGTCAGTGGGAGACGCGCGGGAGAGGCGACCTGACGGGCGGGCCTGTAGCACAGTGACGGAGAGGCGGGAACGGGCGGCTGGCAGGCGGGCCCGAGGTGCGGCGCGGCTGCACGCGGGCCGCGAGGAGGCTGGCGGCACAGTGCTGGGCCATGGCCTAGCGGGAGGAAAAGAAGAAAAAGAGAAAACCGAAGGAAAAGAAAATGGAAAATAATTTCCAGAGTGAATTTAATTCCAATAATCATTTTTGATTTATTAAAAATAGTTCCTGTGCTCTAAAAATTCCAATAAAAATCCAGTTAATATATTCTGGCAAGGGTAACATAGGAAAAATGTTCCCAGCCACAGTAGCTTATTATTCTGCATTTCTCACATTTAAATAATTCATTTGGCTATTTAAATTTTATTTTTCTTGGATCATTTTCTCAGGTATTATTTTGTGTGGCGAAAATTGGGGTGTGACACAGGGCAAAGTCAAAACGATCCCGGTCGATCCTGCTGACCCGTCGAAAGCCGTTTCCATCGGCGGGGATGTCGATGAAGCGCTAGCAGCCAAGATCCTAGAAGTCATCAAGCTGAACTTGGACGTCTTCGCCTGGGGCCCGGATGATCTATCGGGCGTGAGCCTTAGCCTCATAGAACATAATCTTGCCGTCAAGCCCGCCATCAAACCAAGAAAGCAAAATCTGCGCAAGATACCAATCGAGCGCCAAGAGGCGGCCAAGGCGGAGGTCAGCAAGCTAATCCGAACCAACGTCATCCGCGAGGTGAAGCACCCTGAGTGGCTGGCAAACCTGGTGTTGGTCAAAAAGTCGAACGGCAAGTGGAGGATGTGTGTTGACTTTATAGATCTAAACAAAGCATGCCCGAAGGAAGATTTTCCACTCCCATGAATTGATCAACTGATCGATTTTACTGCCGACTGCGAGCTGATGAACTTCTTGGATGCCTATTCAGGATACCACCAAGTTTTCATGGCCAAAGAGGACAGGGAAAAGACTTCTTTCATCACCCCCTTCGGCACATACTGCTACATTCGTATGCTGTTTGGCCTGAAGAATGCTGGAGCCACCTTCTCCCGCTTGGTGTACAAGGTGCTGGAAGCGCAGATCAGCAGGAATATCGAGGCATATGTCGACGACATAGTCGTCAAGAGGAGGAAAGCAATCAACCACGTCTCTGACCTGCAAGAAACCTTCGACAACCTGCGCAAGGCGAAGGTCAAGCTGAACCCCGAGAAGTGCATTTTCGGTGTTCGAGCCGGCAAGCTGCTAGGGTTCTTGGTATCCGAAAGGGGCATCGAGGCGAACCCCGAAAAAATCGAAGCCATCCAACAAATGCAGCCGCCCAAGAATGCTCGCGGAGTACAAAGACTGATGGGACGCATTGCGGCCCTTAGTCGCTTTATGGCAAGGTCGGTAGAGAAGGCGCTGCCATTTTTCAAGACTCTTCGAGGGGCCAGCAAGTTCGAATGGACGGCCGAATGCTAGGCCGCGTTCGAAGCTCTCAAGGCCTACCTCCAGGAAGTACCAAAACTCACCAGCCCGAAGGCAGGGGCCAAACTGCTATTGTACCTAGCAGCCTCGCCGGTGGTGGTGAGTGCGTCCTTAGTACACGAAGGCGAAGGTGGGCAGGCACCTGTATACTTCATCTCCGAAGCACTAAAAGGAGCAAAGCTTAGATACTCGGAGATCGAAAAATTGTCCTATGCCCTCATCATGGCCTCCCAAAAACTTCGGCACTACTTTCAATCACACAAGATCACGGTGTCGTCGCAGTATCCCATTGGAGAGGTGCTCCGAAACAAGGAGGCCACGGGTCGCTTGGGCAAGTGGACTGCGGAGCTGGCCCCCTTCGACCTCCGTCACGTGGCCCAAACAGGTTCTTGCTGACTTCGTCGCTGAGTGGACTTCGCCTACGGACAAGGTAGCCCTGCCGACGAACGAGGACTATTGATCAATGTTCTCCGACGGCTCTTGGTCGCACGCAGGAGCGGGCGTGGCCGCAATTCTCATTACGCCCACAGGAACAGTCATCTGCTACGCAGCAAGGCTGTAGTTCCCCACCACCAACAACACCACGGAGTACGAAGCCGTCCTCCTTGGGCTGCGCAAGGCGAAGGCGTTGGGGGCCCGGCAATTGTTAGTCAAGACAGACTCCAAGCTGGTCGCGGGCCACATCGACAAGACCTTCGAAGCTAAGGATGAAGGAATGGCAAAGTATCTAGAGGCCATAAGAGCCATGGAAAAGGCCTTCGCCGGCATCACAGTCCAGCATCTCCCTAGAGGGGAAAACGAAGAAGCAGACACGATGGTGAAGGCGGCGGGCACTGGGGGGCCTTTTCAGCCTGGGGTCTTCTTCGAAGTGATCTACACGCCAAGTGCGAAGCACGAAGAAGACTCGCTACAAGTAATGGACATCGACCAGGGCGTACAAGACTGGCGAACACCTTTTGTACGATTCCTTTCTGAAGGAACGCTCCCCGATGACAAAGCCGAGTCAAAGCAGCTGCAAGCAAGAGCATGAAAGTATAAGATCATCGATGGGCAACTATACGAAAGCGGAATCCTGGAGCCGCTCCTTCGTTGCATCTTTGAAGCTGAGGGCGAAAGGGAGGTGCACAAAGACTGTTGCGGTGCGCATCAAGCACTGCGGGCGGTGGCAGCCAAGATACTTCGCTAGGGGCTGTATTGGCCAACAATCCTGCGGCGGTGTGAAGAACACATCAAGAAGTGCCTGTGATGCCAAAAGCATGGCAAATCACAGGACGCACCACAGTACAAGCTACAGCCGCTTTCCCCAATATGGCCTTTCGCCAGGTGGGGACTGGATATCATAGGGCCATTTCCTGTGGCCCGAAACAGCTGCAAGTTCGTAATCGTGGTAGTAGAATACTTCTCACGGTGGATCGAAGCAGAGCCGCTGGCAAGTATAACCTCGGCAGCGGTCTAGTGATTCATATGGAAGAACATAATCTGCCGCTTCGGCGTCCCAAGGGAATTCAACACCGACAACAGCAAGCAATTCGACTCGGTGAAATTCAAAGAAATGTGCGAGGGGTTGAACATGTGGATCAACTTCGCATCCGTCGCACACCCGCGGTTGAACGGGTGTCGATGCTTTGCACTGGCAATAAAACTATAGGGCTACTCGGCGAAGGTGAATTCGGTGGATTGCAGAGGAACACAAAGAAGATTTATACTGGTTCAGGCCCTCGATGTGAGGTAATACCCTACGTCCAGTTGAGGTGTTATTTCTCTGAGGTGGTTTATGATCAATGATCTTCCGTGCCCCCATGGGGCGCCCTGCCTCCCTTTATATACTAGGGGACAGGGGTACATGATAAGGATCCCAGCCGGATACGGCCAAGGGATTTCCTTCTTAGAGATAGAAACCTATCCGACTAAGACTGTTATTCCTTATCGTACAAGGTAAAGTCTGCCGGGTGCTATCCTATCTCTAATTACATGATTCGGCCCATCCTCTATCCGAGTGGCCCATATGCTGGTAATGAGGTACCCGGGGCCCATGGCCTCCACAACGGGGCAGCCGAAAGAGCAAACGATAAGATCCTAGAAGCCCTCAAGAAAAGGCTCGATGAAGCAGCGAATGGAAGATGGCCCGACGGACTCACATCAGTGCTCTGGGTGCTTCGCATCACTCCAACGCGACCAACAAAGTTTAGCCCATTCATGCTCATATATGGCGAAGAGGCCATGACCCCGAGCGAGCTCGGCGCAAACTCACCCCGGATCACGATGTCCGGGGACGAGGTGGGGCGGGAGGCAGCCTTAGAGCTGCTCGAAGCAGTGAGAGTCGAAGCATTACAGAACATGGAGAAATACTCCGCTTCAACCGCAGCACTGTACAATAGGAAAGTGCGACCGAATGAGATCTTGCCAGGGCACATGGTGCTCAAAAAGAAAAACAATCCCCTGGCAGTGGGAAAGCTTGAGTCAAAGTGGGAAGGACCATATCTGGTGTCTCGTAAGTCACGCGAAGGGGCTTACAAACTGGCGACCATGGAAGGCGAAGAGCTCGACCACACATGGAACGCCGCTTCGCTAGAGCGATACTACATTAAAAAAACTGGAGGTAGGGTCATTATCCACAACGGAGGCCCGAACCAGTATAAAATTCCCTGTGTCTTCGCATTTGTCGCAAGTGACCCGAAAGAACAACGCCTAATCAGCACTCTATCGAACGAGGGAAGTGGAAAGATCGAAGCATCGCTTGATCAAACGTTGAAATTGCGCAGCGTCGTTCAAACGCATAGTGCGGAATATAACTTACCAGACAAGCGCCAAGTAATAACTTAGCGCCATCTGTCAAACGTAGGGGACGGCGAGCGGCCGAAGCATCACTCGGCCACAGAAAAATGCTACCAGTGCAAAACGCGAAAAGCTAACCCACCCGACGAGCGCCAAGCAATAACTTGGTGCTCTCTGTCGAAGGTAAGGGACGGCGAGCAGCTGAATCATCGCTCTACGACAAAATTGCACGATGAATGCATAATCTGAAGATGAAACAAATTGCGAAGCCCAACCTAACAACGAGGGTTTAGTAACAGCTAAAGCACCGTCCGTTGAGGGTAGGGGACAGCGAGCGGCTGACGCGCTCTTTCGCCACTAATCCGCGATGCGGACGAAGTGACGAACTCACAAAGATATCGAACAGGCGTCGGCTCCACGACAATCAAAGCCATGCGATGTCGAAAGTGACAAAAGAGATGCCAATCAAATAGATTTTATTCAATAAAAAAATGTCCAAATACAAAGAATACACATCGCATTACAGTACAATGTTACAAGTCTATTCTGAAGAAGACGACGCCTCGCTATCGGACGAGCTATAATCTACAGGGCTAACTAAACTCCCAGTAGGACTAGGAGTAGAAAATCTTAGCCGAAATATGTACTCGCCCGAGGCACCCCCGTCTCCCGAAGGAGTATCGTCGCTTGTGAGGTCGATGACCGGGGAGTCGCAGGCAGCCGCTCCATGCTCCGTCGAATAGTTGCTTTCCAGGACAACGACTGGAACCTCGTGAACGGGGGAGCCAATAGGGATGAAGGCATACCAGCGGTTTCGAATCCTTTCTTGACGGGCCGACAGCTGAAAATTTCGCCAGAACTTCACCATATCGCCACGGCGAAGTTGGTAGTCCTGGTCGAAGTCGGACACATCATGCCCTGGGTTCTTCTGCAACCACTTCGCCATAGAACGAAGGACATAGCTTCGACCATTTATAACCACGGCCGGGACACTGTCCTTAGGGCCTAGATACCTCATCTTTCCTGGCGGCCGAGACGCGACGAATTTGAAGTTCAACGCTGGCCGTAGGTAGTCGAAGCAAGGAAGGAACGGCTTTTGGTTAATAGACACGTAATGTGTGAAAGATTTTTCCATTCATAAGAAAAGGTGGGGCCCAAGGCCTTACAAAAGCAAATTTACAAGGAGCCGGTCTTGGCTTAAATAGCTATCTTAAGCTATCCAAAAGAAGAAAAAGACAAGCCGGGCGAAGGAGGCCGTCACACCTACGGGGTCGCCTCGGCCTCTGGCACATCTCCGCCGCCTCCGGGCATCGTCTCAGCGGCCTCGTGTTCCCTCTGCTTCTCCAACTGGTTGCGGAGGTTCTCGACGGCTATCTCCTTGCCCTTCGGTACCCACCAACCTTTCCGGAAAGATCGGTAGTGGGACCGGACCTCATCCCCGCCCTCCCACACGCTGTTGTCTTCGACGTCACGAGCGTAGATCGCGGGGAGGTCCTCGAGGTGGTCGCAGCCACTGGCATGGAGGGCCGAAAGGATGCCGTAGCCCGCTGTACAGGCGCAGCAGTCACCAAAGACGCCCAAAGCGTCGCCCCCCGCCCCCCCCCCCCCGGCCACGACGCACCAGTTGGTGAACGCCTCGGCGGGGGATTCGTCTTCGGGCAACAGCGGAGGAAAGGCGCCCATTTTTGTGAGTGCCACGCGAAGCGTACGGCTGCCGTCAATGGCCAAAGCTCGAGTGCCGGCCTCGACCTCTTTTGCCTCGGCGAGCTTGACGCGAAGTCGTTCCACTTTGACTTCACGGTCGGCGAGACGGGCTCGGAGCTGGTCGGCCTTGGTCCTCAAGGCGGAGTTCAAGGCCTTGGCGTCCTTGAGCGCTTTCTTGAGAACGCCGTGCTCCTATGCCAGCCGCTTGGCCTTCGACGCCTCCTCTCGCTGGCGGCTCTTGAGGCCGTTCAAGCGGGCATGCGCCATACACTTGTAACTCCCAACGAAGGAAAGCGCCTGGAAAAACACGAAGCTACAAGCTAAGAAAAGCCAAATCGAAGACCCAAAATACGGGCCGAAGAAAAAGGACTTGGAGGAAACAAACCTTGGTCAGCAAACCACGAAGAGACAGGACTGCCTCATCAAGGTCGAACCAGTTATCGATCACCGGCTAAACAGCCAAGGACGAAGCCAAGGAGCTGAGGCCCCCGACAAAAGAGCGGAGCTCGTCGCGGACGACGAAGTCCACAGCAATGAAGCTTGGCACCGGAAGGACATTGTCGGACACAGAGAGTGTCATGGTCGGCCACCTGCTAGCCTCCATGGCGCCCTATCCGCTGCTGCTGGCTGGCTGGCTCAGACACGCCTCTAGCGAACATGTCCTCCGCCGTGTCTGCGCTGTCATCGTCTACAACGACTTCCTCCTCAGCGGGCGGGCGGGACTCCACTCTCGCCCTCTTCGCTGTCGGGCTTTGGTGCACCGGCGAAGTCAGCTCGGAGTCACTGAATTCTGAGCCCAGCACCACTGGCACGAACTGGAAGTGAACCGCCCTTCCAGCGCTCCCAGGGCGAGCGAGGGCGGCCGAAGACACGCATCCTGCCAAAGACCTATGCCCGGGTGATGGCTTGGTTCCTGCCCGGCCGCTAACGGGCATCGCGACGTCAGGGTGGGGATTTGGCTGATGGCCCTAAGGTCTGTCCCCTGCGTCACCGTCCTTGTTGTCATTGTCAGCCGCCGGCGGCGGCGAAAGGCAGATGGCCCAAAGAGGCTGAACCATCCTCGGGGCCATCTGGCAGGGCCCTGCTACGTCGCCCGCGGCCTTCTTCTGCTTCTTTCCCACCGCATCTCCGTCATCATCGCCATGAGGTTGGATGGTGTTCTCGCGCGGGGGCACCTCCTGGCAAAGCCACAGGCATACGCGGTTCATCCTTCCCCCTTTAAGGAATTTCATGATCTCCCCGTACTCCTTCGAAGTTATTTCCCCGACGCGGCATTTCACCAGCCTCTTCGCTTCGCCCAGGAAGATAACTGCAAACTGTGCAAAGTCGCCAGAATCAGAGCAGATCAGAGCGAAACTCAGTAGGCAAGCGAAAGATCACAGCAGATCAAAAAGAACCTACCAAGGCGATCGTTGGGGATGGCGATGGCGGGGAGATCGTAGATCTGGTTGTCGCGGTCAATGATGATGTTCCATGACCACGCCAGCGGAGTGACGCCCATCATGAGGTACTCTTCGATCAGGTCACAAACGCTGAGGCGGCTCGCAATAGCGTGGAGAAGCTGGCGGCAGGCCTCCAGCGCACCTAACGAAGACGCCTTCGGCCGGTCGTCAAAGCGGGGAACGCTTAGCGACGTCCACAGGGCCTTGAACTCGTGGGAGACGGCGGCGTAGGAGATCTTGTGGTAAAACCACCGCCTCATCCATGACTTCTCCCACTTCGGCATCGAAGTGGGAACATGCCACAGATTGGCCTGGTCCGGCCGCGTGATGAAGTTTACGTAGCCGAACGCACTCTTCTTCAGCCCAGTCGGCATCGCCACCATCTTGCTATAGAGGGTGACCTGGTGAACGACAGCGAAGAGGTCCGCCATCGAGACGAACTCCTGGGTCCGAGCCATCCACTTGAAAGACGTGGATGAAGGTGCTTGGGCTAAGCTGTGGCAGCTCCAGGTTGAAGAGGGCAAGCACCTCGGGGAGTAGCTCGCAGCAGGGAAACCAAAGCCCTGCATCGAAATAGGCAGTGAAGACCACTGTCTCGTCATCACTAGGTACGGGAACGACATTCTCACCGGGCGCTCGGGCGAAGCCTTCGCAAGGACCACCCTCTAGCAGAAGCCGTCGATGTCTAACTGGCGGACAAGCGAGGGGCCGAGGTAGATGGTGTTTTCATCATCGATCAATCCTAGGTCTATGCCTGTTGACACCAAAAATCACCGGCAGCGTTGAGAACGAGCCGATGATATGGTTCGGTGCACTAGACACGCGAAGGCCTGGGAGATCTGCTTAGCTCCAGTGCAGGTCCTAAATAGTTGAGGTTCGTAGGCGTGCCAGTCAATTTGACCCCGCAATTGACAAGGAGAGAGAAAAATTAGATCATTGATCCAATCGGATCCAATCGGCCAACCAGCCGATACAGACTTCCTCTAGCCGATTGTCAATAGTACTTGTATATCGGCTAGAAGCCGATAATGATATAAGCAAATAATAAGCCAGCCGACTGCCGAAAAAACACTTGGACATCGGCTAGAAGCCGATGATAGAGTAGATAAGTAGAATAATATTCGAGACAATGCAGTCGGCTTTATCTATGGAAAGATAACTTATCGGCTAGGCACTCCAATAAAACATCGCATAAACACCCATCGGCTTAACAAGGATAAATCTATCATTATCAATCTAGTAGGTCAAACTTAACTGATGCAGCACAGATTAATAATGATAAAAGAACCTCGATGAGCCGATAGATCTAATGCAATCGTGATGAACTATATGATAACTTATCGGCTATACATCCCGATAAGACGCTTGCATAAAATCTATCAACCTAGCAGGAATAATTTATCACTAGCAGTTTAGTAGGTCAGACCCAACCGATGCAGCACAAACTGACGATAGATTACACCCAGTAAGCTGATAAATCTATGCACGCGTGATGTGATATATCCACTCGGCCTAAGAGATCAAACTTAACTAATGCAGCCGTAGACAGAACAAATATATCGTGGTAAGCCGACTACCGTAGATCAGCTAGAATATCGGACCTAACCGAGGAAGTCCTAGCTGATAAGGTAATCGGGGTAACGAGACTTACCCTCTCGCAGGAGTTCAGACCTAATTGATGCAGCCCGGCTCAAGAAGCAAGAACCCGTCGAAAAGGGTGGCGATGCGCCGAAGTTTTATTGATCTGTGAGATGATTTACATGGTCCCTGGGCATACGTATTTATACCCCGAGTTGATACAGTCCTGATCGGATACGAAACAGGAGTTTTCTAACTATAAAAGGAAAAACAACAAGCCCTGACCGGACACGAGATCAGGTTTTCCTAAAAATCGCTAAAGCTACCTAATTTATAGATAAGATAATTAACTGCCATGTTGTGGTCTTCACGATTCCTTCCCGAATTCGGCTTCTTCTAGATTATCTTCCACTGGCTGATATCGGCTTTATCTTAACCGAACATGATAACGAACCGTACCAAATTTTGGTGTTAACAATGCCGCCGTCCTTTGCCAAAGTAGGTTTCTAAGGAGCCATGGGCACCAGGTTGGGCGAAGAAGGCTTGGATCGAAGTCACAAGAAGTTCGAAGCGCGGAGAACAGCGAGCGCAGGTGAACAGTGGAGAGCGTTATCTCGGGCAAAAACACAAAGTGGCGTCACAGGGGGCCGGCCGTGTCTATATATAGACGAGGCCACCCAGCATCGACCAATCACAGCGCACCACATGGCGCCTCGGGAGGCAAACTGCCGCGAGCACAAAATCGACCAATGCGAGATGACACGTGGCACGAGATGAGAAGCCCACGCGGCGCATCAGAAGGCGACCCGCCTCGTCGCCGCATTAGTCGACACGTGGCACCTAGGGAGGAGAGCCGCCTTGTTGCCCCCTCGACTGCCTCGTCGCATCGAAAGGGGCAAACCGCCAAAAGGTCACACAAACGTCGCGTGGTGACAAGTGTCGTGGCCCGCGGAAATTGCCCTCATAGCCCCACGCGACTGAAGAGCCCAACCGAAGGGCAGCAAATCGGAACCAAAGGTCTTGAGCTATACTCAACTGAATAGGGACGACGAGCGGCCTGCATGGCGAGAGATGGTATCCATGAGCTCGGCCGAGTCGCAGCTCACCCTTGCACGTGAGGGGCTTGTTGGAGGCAGGTCGCAACCCCTTTGGACCGTCCCCTTTTCGGAAGGCTCAAGACCGAAGCCACCTAACAAAGCTCCTTCGACGGCCCAAGACCAAAGGCATGAAGGAAAAGGGCCCAGCTTGAAGGCGAAGGTCGTAGTATGCTTAGCAAAGATGAAGGGCCGCGGGCGAAGCCCCAGGAAGGCCGAAGAGGCGGCCTCGTGGGCAGAACCTTGTAGCGGCCGTCCCGACTAAGAAGAGATGGCCGAAAAGGCCAAAGGGCCCACCGAGGGTCCGGCCCAAATAAGGGCCTCACCGGCCCGCGTGACGGCCCAATAGCCCATCAAGGAGCCTACAGTCAAGAAAAGACAGAACTACCCCTATAGCTGTCCCTATCAAGGGGCTATGATGTAATACCACCTGTAAATAAAACCCTAGAGCCTGTAGTTGTACTCCTAGGCCTATAAATAGGCACCTAGGCCACTTTAATGGCAAGGTTTTTGAGATCAATACAAAGAATTTACTACTACAATCCACTCTCAATTCTCACTGTTGTTCTTTGACAACACTACGAGAGGTCGTCTTCCCAGTATGATTTATATCAATGCCATCAGAGAAAGAACGAGTCCCTCTGCAATTTCATCAAGTGTTTTTCCGAGAAAAGAAACTCAATACCTAAAATCAAGGATGAGGTCATCATCGCCGCCTTCCGCAAGGGAGTCAGAGACGCGCCGTTCATCGCCAAGTTCACTCAGAAGCCGCCCAACTCCATCAAAGCTCTCTTCGAGATGGCCAATAAATATGCTGATTCAGCCGATGCAGTGGCTGAGGCACTCGACGACAAACTCCGACAGAAGGAGCGACGGGAAACAGACGACGCGGCCCTATCCAAGCCTAGGAACCGCAAGCGAAAATCTGAGGACCTCATTGCGACAGTCGATCGCAACCATCCTCAACCTCCTAAAACCAAAGATTATCAGAATGACAAGTGACATGCTCGGGGGCCCGAAAGCTCAAATGCAAGGATGTCATCCCCACGCCCAACTTGTGTAATACCGAACAGCTAAGTCGCTTTCTAATAAATATTTCTTCCTTTATATGATATTTTTATCTAAATAGGCCAGGAGGCAACTCACTTCCTTATGGTTTGACTCGGATACAGTATAGCGCCAGTTGGGATCGGATCTAGGGGGATGAGATCAGCAATTCCTCACTCGGCCTCACCAATGCCACAGCCGCTTACACCTAATAGGTGTACATACTGCGTATTTTTTGTTTTTGCTCTTAATGATTGCAAAAGTACTCGAGTAGCATAAATTCCAATCCGTGAAGCTTTGCTCCATGAAAGGTAAACTCAAGTCACCCAAAATGCGTGTCTGGGAAAGAGCTATGAGCCGACTACCGACGCTCGGGGGCTATGACTAGTCGGGCAGATTGTTTAAACGTAAGGGGTCAACTACTCGGGAAAATTAATATCAATAAGAGGAGGAACACATATTTACATACATTGTAAAATACATAAATGTTCTTCGGGTGATTGTTTTCTTCATCAGATGCTACTCATCCGATATGTTTATAATGCAGGGCCAATTCCGGATACGCATAACAGGAACCCATGGCTACGAGCCGATCTCCTACGCTCGGGGGCTGGACTAGTCTGCCAAGATACACTTGGAGTGCGTCGCTTCAAGAATCACTCAGAATGCTCCATAAGGGCTAATAACCAACCTCCGGCGCCAGTCGGGGCTCGGGTACCACACTGCTGGGTAGGGTATGCCCCATGAGGGTCGCCAGCCGAATTCTATGCTAATGCAAGGTTCGAGTACCTTATTTGGCCATGACTATGTTGGGTTGGGTATGCCCCAAGAGGATCGCCAGCAGAATGCTGCGCTAGCACAGCGTTCGGGTAGCTATTTGGCCAAAACACGCAAAGAAACCACTACAGAAGCTCTCAATCAAGAAAAAGCCAGAACCCGTACAATCGGAGGCCGCACTAAACCCGGAATCTACGGAGGTGCTCATCATTATTCAAGACTGGAAGACCCCAATCATTCGATTCCTACTGGAATACGAACTTCCTAAAGATCACAATGAAGCCGAGTAAGTCAAGCGACGGAGCAAAAAACTTTATCATAGTCGGAGAAGACCTATATCGTCAAAGCACATCTGGAGTTTTCATGCACTAGTCATACCTGAGAAGGGCAAGCAGATCCTGTAATCTATCTACTCGGGTATCTGTGGCAACCATGCTGCATCTAGAACATAAGTCGGAATGGCTTGCAGACAAAGATTCTTCTGGTCGACTACGGTTATCGACGCTGAAGCACTCGTCCAGTCATGCGAGGGATGTCAATTTTTCGCTCGGCAAACTCAGTTACCAACATAAGAGTTGCAAGCTATCCCAATTTTGTGGCCTTGTCTAGGGCCTTGCCATGGTCAAGCCGTTCAAGAAGGCGCTAGGAGGGTTTACACATATGTTCGTCGCGGTGGACATCTTCACAAAGTGGATTGATTCCAGACCTCTTGCTATCATAACTGCGGCCTGGGCGAAAGACTTCATACTGAGTATAATCTACAGATCTGGAGGCCCCAATCGCATCATTATGGATAACACACTCAGTTCATGAGTGGCATATTCAAAGATTTCTGTGACGATTTCGACATCAAAATCTGCTACGTTTTGGTGGCATACCTCCAGAGCAATTGGCATGTTGAGCAATGATCAAAATCTTCGGATTTTATAAGGGTGCGCTGGGTATGTCGGTTTGGGCCGGCTTATTCGGTAGTAGGCTGAAGATATGAGTTCTTAAATAGCATGCCCTATTGGGTCGCCCGCTGGTCGCGTTAAAATCGCGATGCAGGTGCTATTTTACAGGAACCGATTAAATAATTAAATGCGCTTCATGCTAAGCCTACAGCCAGGTGTATACATTCGGGCATCTCAATTATTTTAAGGTATCGAGAATATATTCTTATAAGGATCAATAGCTGGTCTCCATTAAAATTGGGGATACAGGTTTCTCTCAAGTACACCTTATCACACATTGGATTTACTCCATAGTGATAGTTGGCTTACATGCTTAGCCAAATTGTCTTGAGCAAAATTTTCAGCTAATATATAGCTGAAGAGTATAATTTCAGAGAAACATATCACTCGGGAAAGACTTAAAGGTTAAAGATCTTTAACTTTATATTTAATTATTTTCTAATTAAGCATAAAGTCGGGGGCTATACCTAATAGGTGCACCTATTCGGCGCATACTATTTATCTATGAAACCCTTCATAGCCTCGTTGCCAACTGACATGAAGCAGGACTCGGGAGAAGAAGCACTCGGACAATGAGTACTCGGAAGCAAAGCACTCGGGAATCTCTTCACCGTGGAGGATGAGCACTCGGCATCAGCCGTGACTCAACTATGAAGGTCTCAGAGGCTACGGTGGAGGCCATGGGCCCTGGGTACCTCGAGGGCAATTACGGCCACTCAGACAGAGGGTAGGCCGGTCCCTATAATTGGAGATAGAGTAGGACTCAGTTTCATATTACCTTGCATGACAAGAAAAGAGATATAGTCCTAGTCGGATACTCTATGTACTGATAAGGAAAGCTCTTGGTCGAATCCGACTGGGTTTTCTACCCTGTAACCCTCATCCCTCCAGTATATAAGGAGGAGCAGGGAGCTCCCTGGGGCATATGACAATCTCACCAGAGAATACCGCGAAAGCAATACACCACAACTGGAAGTAGGGTACTACCTCACATCGAGGGCTTGAACCAGTATAAATCTCATGTGTCCTTTCGAATTCATTGAGTTCAGGTCCGATAAATAGCCCCATATAATTATTGCCGATACAAAACATCGACATATGTAGGCCTATCTCTATGCATACAAAAGGGTGGTAGGAACACGGCTCTGACGAAACAAACTTCAAGTTTGTTTCTCACGGGCCTGGCTGCTTTGAGCCAAAGAATAGCTTCCTACAAGCAGTATGCTCTCTAGATATACCCTAAGAAATGTGCATTTACATGGAACCAAGCAATATCTGTGAAGAAACAGGCCAATAGACTGAACAAACCAAACATATCGACATGCATGCTCGAAACCTAGTCAATCTAAGCCAAGACTAGTTGGACGGCCAGGCCACCTACTACGTAGGAAACCAAACAGAACCTTAATACCATCCCATACGGTGGGTCCACCCTATCCCAAGCCGTAAGGTCTAGCCACTCATTCTTTTTACTCACTCTGTTCCAAAATATAAGCATTTCTATGATTCAAATCTCATTTCACAATATAAACATTTCTAGCACTATTAACAATACTACTTGTCTGATTAATTACTTCCCGTTCAAATTTCTTCTTATCTTACCCCCAATCACTCCCCCAACACCAACCATCTGTCATTTATTGAGGGGGCACCATAGTCTTTTCTCCTCAATCTTAATTTTTGCTAAACAATCTAAAAATGCTTATATTTTGGAATGGAGGTAGTACATGTCTTCTTCATTTGCACTTGCTCTCTCTAAACTCCTTTTCTCTTATCTCTCCACACACTTGCTTCGTCTAAACTCCTTTTCTCTTCATCTCTCTACTCTATCTATGGACACAAATACTTGAATAGCCTGAATCTGGCAAGATATTGCTGCTTTGCAAGCTCTAACTTTCTCTCCGATCTTCATGTCTATTATCCCATAAGACCCATCCATAGTTCAAGTTTATTGTCATTCATGGTAGAGGAACCTGTCCACTACAGCACCGGGTGGCTGTGGTAGGTATGTATGGCTCTAGATGAGAGCTCGAAGGAGTCTGCTTATACAGATGTGTTTTTTCTCCTTAACAGATAGAAATCGAGAGATATGCATCTCAACATATGTGTTGGTGTTCTATTGTGTTCAGTTTGTTTATTCGTTCATATGCATGCTTCATGTTGTTCTCTAAATTGTTGCATCATTTTCTCTCAAATGTTATAGCAATTTTTGACAAATGTTGCAGTGTTTATCGTTATGTTTCAAGCCATTTTCTAAAGTTGCAGCTATTTCTCTTGAATTTTGCAGGTACCCTTGTTTTTATGTTTCATGCTATTTTCAAGGATGTTTCATCCCTTTCTAGGAATGTTTCAGCCTTTTATTTTTATGTTTCATGTCGTTTTTAAAATTGTTGCAGCTATTTTTCTCAGTTGTTTAGATGAGATGTGCCATGGGGATGTTGATGCATGTGCTTAGACACCATCAGGTCGCAAGCCTCATGATGCCATGGTTACCGGAAAATAGCAACGGACGAGCAGCACCATCAGGGAGCACCTAATTTTGTTGCAGCGGTTTTATTTCATACGTGGAGGTGTAAAACTAAATTGGACAGGTGTGGTTGACCGACACAAATCGTACGGATGGTGTCGGCGCCCAACGATTTAACTCATATCGGGCCCGACGTGTAGCTTCTCTGTTTGTTTTTCTTAAACATGAAGGCTTATTTGGTTTAAAGCCCTATTGAAATGTTGGTAGTGTCAAAACCTAGTTAAGTTTTGGCACTACCAAATTTGTTAGGGGGCTCCTTGCCTCTCCTTACATACCGGGGAGGTGAGGATTATAAGGTAGGAAACTCAATTGGATACGACCAAGGATTTCTCTCATCAGAACAAAGAGTATCCAGCTAGGACTATATCTCTTTCTTTGTCATGCAAGGTTACATAAAGCCGAGTTTTACTCTATCCCTAATTATATGAGCCAGTCCAGTCTCTATCCGAGTGGTCGTAATTACCTTCCTGGAGGTACCTAGGGCCTATGGCCTCCATATGTATTGAGCGTTGTTAGTAGATATATAGCTAATCCTAGTAAAAAGTATTGGAAAACAGTTCAGTAGATTTTCAGATATTTGCGTGATACTTCTTATGCTTGTTTGTAATTTAGGAGTTGTGGAGATAAATTTATTAGTTAGGTGGATTCATATTTTGCTGAAGATTTGTATAAAAAAAGATCACTCATAGATTATGTTTTCACTGTTAGAGGTTATATTGTTAGTTGGAAGACAAGTTTGCAAGCAATTGTTGTCTTATCTACTACTGGTTTGCAAGCAACTATTGTCTTATCTACTACTAAAGCAGAGTATATAGCTATTTCTGAAGCTTATAAAGAAGCTATCTGGTTTAGAGATTTGTACACCGAGCTTTGTGTGATACATCTTGCATTAATATATTTTGTGATAATCAAAGTGTAATATGCCTAGCAAAAGATCAGATATTCCATGAGAACAAAACACATTCACGTTAGATATCATTTTATTCGAGGTGTCATTGCTGAAGGCGATGTCAAAGTATATAAGATAAGTACCCATGATAACTAATCTGATATAATGGAAAAGATAGTTCCTGCTACTAAGTTTGAGTTTTGCTCAAGCTTGGTTAGTGTTATAATGTAGTACTAGAAACTATTTGATATGCGGTTATTTTACCTATATGAGGTGTTCTTTTATGATTAATAATTTATATGCTACAAGAGAAATTCGTCTCAAGGTGGATATTATTAAATATGTGATCCAAATTTCAGTTAGTAATATATTTATTAGTTTTCTAATAAGGTTTCTAGTTTTTTTCTACTATGACTCCTAGATTTATTCCCTTATATGGCTATATATATTACTTGTAATCTGTACGGAAAATAGTGACATCTCACTATTGTATCAACTCTCAATAGTAATCATTGCTAATCCGTACCGGTAGTTTTTCTCATAAAGATTTTTTACATAAAAATTCATATCTCTATTTACATCTATTTTTATAACACCATCATAAACGAGCTCATAAGCCAAGAGGACATTGTCTGTAATCAACCGGCCTGGAACTGATGCACTTTGAGATGCTGACATAATATCCGGCAGGATCAGCTTCAATCGGCTCTTCAAGACCTTTGGAATCAGCTTGTAGAGGACATTGAATAAACTAATTGGCCTCGGGTCTTTCCATCTTTCCGGTCTACTCGTTTTCGAGATCAGGACGATAACTGTATCGTTCCACCCGTGAGACATTTGTCGTCCATAAGGTAGTATTTTTTATGCTTATTTTGTGATTTAAATAAGCCGTAAGTAAAACAACAAATATTATTAGCATGTGATTAATTAAGTATTTACTATTAAAAACTTGAAAAATGGATCTATTTGTTTTTTTAAGAACTACTTTCATATAGAAAATTTTTAAAAAAACACACCGTTTATCATTTTAGGAAACGTGTGCGTAAAATACGAGAAAATAAGCTGGCCGGCTTCAGCACTTGTGAACAGGGCTTAAGTACATCAAGCACTTTGTTCTTACAGGCATCCCATCCGCTCCTGGAGCCTTTTAAATGTATGCCACACTTACATGGTGTTCTTAGGAGCTTATTTTTCTAATTTATAAGCCACGTGTAAAACAAGAAATATTATTAGCGCGTGATTAATTAAGTATTTATTATTAAAACTTGAAAAATAGATTTGTTTATTTTTTTAAGATACTTTCATATAAAAATTTTTTATAAAAAACGTACCGTTTATTGTTTTAAAAAACGTGTTCATATAAAACGAGAAAATAAGCGGTTTAAATAAGTGAGAAATAACATGTTAGTCCCCCGGTAAAAGGTTTTAGCAAGTACCCTCACGTCATGTGCTTGCTTACTCTCCAAGGCGCCTCGCCCTGCGCCTCGCCAGTGTGGGCGGCGCCCGTACTGCCGCCACCACGCACATGTGACACATCACAGCCTCAGAGGGTAACAACTGCACGGCAGCTGAAACTTGAAGAGCCAACGGGCCCAGCAGGCTCCCCGCTCGCTCCTCTCTGCCTCCCCGCGCCACGAGTTCCCTACCTTCATCTAGCGTTTATCTCTGGATCTGTGAGCCCGATTAGAAGCCGTAGTAGCGCCGCACCGGAGCTCGTCCGCTCTGAAGCCTGGCCACCACCATGGACAGCCAAACCCGAGCAATATCCGGCTCCTCATCTTGATGATGTGATTTACTCCCCAGTCCCCACGTCATGGCGATGCTCGTGCGTACATCGGTTCGACCGGAAACCCACCGTAGCGCCACCGCCACCTAGCCCTTCTTCCTATTATCAGGCTACCGTGGACTAGACCTGCTAATGGTTTTAAATCCACCCCACCCCAGCCCAATCCACAACAGCGAGCCACAGAAGCCCAAACCGAACCAATCCATTGACCATCTTTGAACCCAATCCAGACTAACCCATTTCAAACCTCAACCCAAACCAAACCAGCCCATTTCCTTCCCGTGGACTTAATCCACTTCTCCGATCCATTCCAACCCATTTTCAACCCACACTATACGCACTGAGCCATCGCCAAGAACCTGGACTCTTGGAGGCGGCGGCCCGATTGCTCCACGACGCCGGCCACCTGATTGCTCCACGATGACGGCGAACGCGGTGCAAGCGAAGGGTGGCGGTGTCCGACGAGTTGGAGAAGGGGACCGAGCTGCGAGGACCACCGGCGGAGAAGGAGCCGAGACTCGACGGCCACGTCGCGGCCATTGAGGCGTTGACTCACCTGATTGTTGAGGCAAGGGTAGTTGCGGAACTCGCCATTGAGGTGCTTGATCAGTGCGACGGCGTGGCCGAGCAGCGCAATGTCCCGTGCATGGCCACATACTGCACACAGCCCTCCCTGATGAGAAGCGATCTGTAGCTAGTGCAACAGATGAGCTACCTTGATTTCTTCTTCTTGAATGAGACTGAAGTCTGAACATGCCATCCAGCTACTACCTGTTAACTCCATGAAGCGATACGATGGAGGACGCCATCCATGAAGCGGTATATGATGGAGGAGTTGGCATCGTGTTGCGTCCCGACGGAGCAGCGCTAGGCTGGCCCATGGACCGCTGCTGCGCCAGCTCACCGTGCGCCACCACCTGTATGTAGATCTCTGGCATCAGCTACTCAAACGGCCAGGTGTGGCGTCAGAGGAAGGACACCAAGCGACGACGACGAGAAGGGGAATCAAGTAAATAAGTAATGGTAGAAATCATGAAGTGAACCCACAGATTCAAGCATGGTAGAAGCGCCTATTGAGTTGGAGGAGATCGAGCCGCGAGGGCTACCAGCGGAGAAGACGCGAATGGCCAGCTTTTGCGAGGCGGCGACAATGGCGACGGCGTGGACAGCTCAGCCAAGCCACCCGCTGCCGGAGAGCTTGGGAAATCGAGCCATCCTCACAGATGTGGTTCACACACGGGACACGACAGGCGCTCGCCATTTTGGATAGAGATCCACCAGAGCACTGTCTCCACTATCTACGCGAGCACTTCACTGTCGCGCCAGGCCGCGCACTCGGCCTTCGTGTGCGCGCCACCACCTTCACCGCCATTTGCCGAGGGTCCCCAGGTCTTCCTCCAGGTGGAGCAAGCCTCGCCGTGCCAATCACCATGGCCTCCAGGCTCCAGCACGTCCAGCTCCGACTCGGCTCTAGCAGTTCACACGGGTTCTCGGGCACAGCCGCACAGAGTGACAGAAGACTCCATCCATTCTTCTATACATTACAGTTTTGTTCGTTACCCATTTGATTTCCCTTCTCGCTCCATGTCAAAGTTGCAGTGTTGCATGCTATGGTATGGATTCAGCAAGATGTAGTGCTCTTAAAATGATGCACTCCCCGTGAGATAGATACTTCAGCTCCGTAGCAGTATACAGTTAGTGTTCTGTAAGTTGTAATTGATCAAATATGCAAATAAACAACACGTCGAGATTAATTGTCAACCCATGCATGCACTGCTGTTTTGAATATTATAAATACTAGTAATCGCATGCGTGCAACACATATTATCAGATATATATATATCATAGGATACAAATAATCACAATAAAAAATAGAAATTTGATTGAGAGTGATACAATCAAAACCAAAGTAAGTGCAAAGTATCACTCTCAGTTTGAAATGGCTAAAAGTTTGCACTTCATATCCTATTCATACTTTAATTGTGACACATTCTTTGGGATGCCGCAGTTTCATAATTTGTGCCATCATTAAATGTTAAAGTATGAATATGATATAAAGGGAAAAGAAAAAATCTTGCAGGGGCAGCATGAATCCAACCATCCCTAAGGCATCAAGACTTAACATTTGAAATGGCTAAACGGTAGTGCCATCATTTTACTCCCAACCGCCTAGTCTGTTTGCAGGATCATAATTTGTGAACAACTGGAATTCGTTTCCTAGTTTGTTTGAGTGCTATGGCTATCCACAAGGACAAACATTTAGGAGTGTGGAGACCATGGGCCCTAGGTAGCTCAAGAAAGACAAATATGGCCACTTGAACAAAGGGTGGGCCGGTCCAATACAATTAAAAATAGAGTAGGATTCGGCTTCATGTTATCTTACACGACAAGGAAAGAGATATAATCCTAACCGGACTCTCTATGTACTCATAAGGAATACCTAGGTCGTATCCGACTGGGTTTCCTACCCTGCAATCATTATCCCTCTAGTATATAAGGAGTGATAGGAAGCCTCCTAGAGCAGATCGACACCTAGCATACAACATCCATACAGCAAAAACAATACATCACAATTAGAGTAGGGTTTTAACTCACATTGAGGGCCTAAACCAGTATAAACCTTTGTGTTCTTTCGAATCCATCGAGATTAGGTCCAATGCATAGCTAAACCTTTGTGTTCTTTCGAATCCATCGAGATTAGGTCCAATGCATAGCTCTATATAATTATTGCCGATATAAAACATCAACAAGGAGCTTAAATGCCCTGTCCCTCTAAACTTCCCCTAGCAGAACATGGGAAATTTCATTAAAGAAAAACAACTTGATTGGAATGTTGCATTTCAGGGTTAAACACCAGAAATTCCAGAATACAAGGAGCCATGTGATCCAACATATCACACACTGAACAGAAAACATGGATACTAATTTATGAAAAAAGTACAGATTATTATATTATAATAATATGCTGAGTAAGCTACATCACATCGAATTTCATACAAGTAGAGCAGATGATGTTTGGCTTCGAAGAGAAGCCTGCATTTTTATGGGGATACTACGGTAGCTACAAGTCAACATTGTTATGGAGGATACTGCAGTAGCTACAATCCTGCAAAGGCAGTAACAGTTTGCTCTAGTTTGACACACTTGATTGCAAAAGAAAAAACGATCCAATGATCAAGACAATAACCAATTTACAATCTTACTGCTTGCACACAATTTTACAAGGACAAGAAGCAGCAATTCTCTATCATCGTGAAATAGCTTGAATACTAATGGCACTAAACCATTGTGACCTTCAGTTTACCTGTCAGTAACAGCAGGAATGAACTTTCAGGATGAGCGAGAAAATACACTGTCTTGGCAACCTTATCCAAGCACTCCTTACTCTACACAAACAACAAACTGCCATTTATCCTAAGATTTAAGTCCAGTCGAGGATAAATCAAGAAGAGGAAGGAGTTCCTCATACTAGGTAGACCATAGTTTAATTTATACCATTGCCTCTTTATCAATGTCGCCAGCTCCATGATTTGGTTTCATATCATTTGTAACGTACCTAGATTTCTTTATTCGGAGCTAAACCATGAAAAGTTGTCATCCAATAATACTTGCGAAATTTCTTTATAAGAAGATTAGTTGCATCAGAAAAAAAAATCATAGTATAGCTACAAGAAATTGAAGAAAAAAAAGCTAATGAGGAAGGTGATGTTCCAAATATATACAATTTCTTGAGATGACACTTGACTACTGTTATTTGTCAAAAGAAGCTCACGAAATTATTGTTCTGTTAATACTATGCATCATACATATGCACCTGTAAAAACAATTGTGGAATATTGTGCATAAAGGCCAGGAAAAAGCATGGGGTTATAGAAGAGGGGGAATAAACAAAATTCAAGTTCTAGAGCTTAAATCCTTATATCCATAGGATATAAATGGTAGATCACTCAATTTGCCCAGAAGATACAACGATGGATAATGTTCCAAAAAAATAATGTCTTCTGCAATTTCAAATGAGTTATCAACGTCTTTCTAATCCACTTGAGTTTGCACCAAATGGACCAAGTGAACTAGTGCGCAATTTAAGCAGGTCTCTCTAATTATATTGTTTTAGTGAGCTGGCAACTTTAATTCCCCACGAAACATCTCACTCGGAAATTATTCCACACTACCATCTACAGTAACGTTTTGTAGTAGGAAATTTCGAGGATTCTAAGTAGCCAAGATTACCAATAGTTAGATGTAAAACTGAAAATTAAACTGTTTTATGGTTGGTATTTACTGAGAAAATGCTAGCATGAACCAATTAGTGATTATAAGAGATGGATGATATGTAAGCAGAGCAAGATGAAACATAAGTTAAAATCAACATGACTTACATTGCGAGCATGTAGGTTATAAGCACCTGAGGCTTATCTCCTCCTCGACTTCAAGAAAATCTGCGGGTGATTAGTCGAGGCCGGCACCTCCATGGTTTGCTTCTCCTTCCCTGCAGCATATTGAACGTTCTTACTTTCCTAAAAGCATACAAAACTAAAACCAAATTAGGTATATCAAATAAATCAGTCTAACAAATAAAAGAAGTAAAGATGTCATATTGTCAATACAATATCGTGCTCCAAGTTTAATCTAAAGGATTACAGTGAAGGCAATGAATAAACAATAACCAGGAATGCACATAAGAGATTGCACGAGCCAAGAAAGAACTACTTAGATGTGAATATTAAAATCTTCCTAGAGATAAAACATAAGAGATTATCTGCAACACGAACTGCATCTGGAAGTTCAGAGAACAAGGCTTCGTTTTTTTACTTCATTCTCAGTGGAATCAAACGTCCATATCCTGGTAGACATCGGGCACTTAGACAATTTACCAGTTGCCTTCTTCCAAGTATGCAACTTTGCAAGTATCTACATCGAGAAGTTATTATCACCTACAGTATTGGTCAGGTCATGCATCGATAGTTCAAGTCAATAATCAGGCAACAGTAAATACCTTACTAAAAATCTCATTCGTGTTAGCGAGGCTGGTACAATTGATCGATAATGCATCAGGTGTCTCCATTCCCATCTATGTGGACATGCAAACAAATGTCAGCAATGACATGCTCCTTATTTCACCAGCAAAAGTACTCTTCAGATTCAGAAATATGTGCGAAAGCAATGGAGATCGAGCTTACATCGTCTGCCCAACGTGCCACACTCTCCTTGACCTTGTTCATCGACGGAGTCTTCCCTGTGCCAGGGCACCCGCACGCATACAGGCTCCCAGCCCGCTCCTGCTCCACGCATGCCTTACAGAACTCAAGCACGCGCATTTGCTTGTCGTCTCAGCAGACCAATCCACAGGAGGGCACTATGGCCACGTGCAGCACCTCCTTGACCGCTGCATCTAAGCAAGATCTGCTTAGCAGAATGTGTTTCTTCTCCGTCAGACCCCAATCGGAACCTGGAGTCCTACCAAAATGGGATTCAAGAGATTTGCCTCGAGGATTCCACTTGGGCTTCTCGCCCGCGATGAGGTCGACGTAGAGCCGCTTCCTTGATGACCTAGGTAACGCCCAGAGCAGCAGCTTTGGGGTGCTAACGGCTCCGGCGCCGGCGTGAGGGGATCTGTCGGGAGATGAGATCTGAGACGCGTCAGGAGGGGAATTTTTTTGATTTTTAGATTTATTTATTAAAAGATTTGCAAAAATAGATTTTCGTTTCAAAAAATTGCAAAAATAGACTCCCGCCGCCCTCTGGGAGGGCGATTTTTAAAAATCGCCCTCCCAGGGGGCGATTTTATGACGTGGCTGACGGCCGTTGGCCCCCCCGCCGACGGCCGTCAGCCATTTTGCAGGCGGCCCCCCGGTCTCCCAAAAACCGCCCACTCAGAGGGCGGCAAGGGGGCCGCCTGCAAAATGTGCCCAAAAACCGCCCATTCAGAGGGCGGCAAGGGGGCCGCCTGCAAAATGTGCCCAAAAACCGCCCACTGAAAGGGCGGTTTTTGGCTCCCGGGGGGCCGCCTGCAAAGTCGCCCATTTGCAGGGTGGTTTTTTGCAGGCGGCCCCCTTGCCGCCCTATGGGAGGGCGGTTTTTATCCCCCGGTTATAAAACCCCCCTCCCAGACTCAAAAAAGTCATAAAATTCACTCAAATTAGAAAAAAAAACAGGAGAGAGCTGACGACAGCCGGTAGTCACATAAAAATTGATTTCGAAAATTAATTTTTTTAAATCAATTTTTTATTTTTTTTTCGGAATATTGGTCCGGACGGTCCGGATAGGGTCCGGACGGTCCGGACTATATTAAGGCTAAATAC
The DNA here is from genome assembly GCA_003991445.1 of Oryza meyeriana var. granulata. NCBI lineage: Eukaryota > Viridiplantae > Streptophyta > Magnoliopsida > Poales > Poaceae > Oryza > Oryza meyeriana. The sequence goes on along the minus strand of RYFJ01000268.1, from coordinate 110,666 downwards.
CGCCCTCTAGTTGGGCGGCAAGCCAAAAACCGCCCACCCAGAGGGCGGCAAGGGGGCCGCCTGTAAAATGGCCGGCCCCCGGGCGCATTTTGCAGGCGGCCCCCTTGCCGCCCTCTGAGAGGGCGGTTTTTGGGAGGCCGGGGGCCGCCTGCAAAATGGCTGACGGCCGTCGGCGGGGGGGCCAACGGCCGTCAGCCACGTCATAAAATCGCCCCCTGGGAGGGCGATTTTTAAAAATCGCCCTCCCAGAGGGCGGCGGGAGTCTATTTTTGCAATTTTTTGAAACGAAAATCTATTTTTGCAAATCTTTTAATAAATAAATCTAAAAATCAAAAAAATTCTCAGGAGGGATTGGGTATAGGTGGCCAATCACGCCTCCCGGGCCGGCATGGCCCAAGATCCAGTCCAGCACAGCCCGTTACGGCACGGTTTGTTTAGCGGGCCGTGCAGTTCTGGTTCACGTGCCAAGGGCTCGGCTCAAGCACGGCTCACGAAGGTGTTGGATCGTGTCGTGTCGGCACGAACTTGAATCGACACATGAGCCGACCACTGGCCTATTAGCACGTTTGACCCATAAAATTTGAAAATGTGAGACAGAAAAAGAAAAAAAAACTGAGGAAAAATTAGAAAAAAATAGGAAAAAAATACTGGAGAAAATTAGAAAAAAATAAGAAAAAATGGGGGAAATAGAAAAATTATAGAAATAATGATGGGCCGACCGGGTCGTGCTGGGTTGGCCCACGGGCTGAGGCACCGGCCTAAGCACGGCACGGGCACCGGCTTTCGTGCCCGGACCAGCCCAGCACGGGTACTGTAGCACCGTGCCTAAGCCGGCGTGTTAAGGCACGGCCTATCTGGCCATCACTAGGGATTAGGTGCCTCGGTCACCTCGTCACGGGAAGGATTTGGCATGGTGAGGTGTGACGATGATATAGGGGCTAGGATAGCGGCGCCCAAGTCCGAGGGCCTCCTCCCCGCCGGGATGACTCGTCACCGCCTCCTGGATCACATCGCCGTCGAGATAGACCCACCGCTGCTTGGATCGGGTACGGTGTGCAGGACTGGATCTGGAGACACGATGGTGGATTTGGAGGCTAGGGTAGCGTCGCCTAAGTCTAGGAGTGAGGTGGCTGATGGCGATGCTTGAGGGGAAGCGAGGAGAAGGAGAGGAGATTAGGAGAACAGCAGTGGTGTGGTGTGTGGTGGGGTGGGGTTGCTGCGCCATTGCGGGGACCGGGAAAGGCAGGGAGGGGGTCTGGGTGGGCAAACGCACAGGATATGCTCAGGCGATCTGAAATGTTTGATTACACACAGCTTATAACAGTCGTTAAATTTGATAAATGAGTCATGAGTCAAATGAGTTGGTGTATTATAGGATAAATTATAGGGTATATTATTCATATAATGGATTATAACATGCTATTGTTAATCTTCTAATTATAGTAGTAGCTTGATTAAAAGAAGAGTCCATTTTACAATATGCTATTGTTAATTTCAAATTTCAGAATTAAATTAACAAAATACTAAATTGTGAGTCCAAAATGAGTGTACAACTCCATATTTATTAATCCAAATTTAGAATTATTAAATTTGAAAAATAAAACTAAAAAGTCCATAGTATTTGCAATAGCATATTTATTTAGCATTAATTCTTAGTACCATCTGCCGTCACAATAATATAAATAATGCTTTCTTGACAAATAGAGTACACCTTATTTTGCCAGGATACCATAGGCAAGTGTTTCGCTAGTGTATGGAGTACACCATGTGAACGTTATACTTACACCTGAGTTCAGTCCTTGCCTAGAACTCAGCTAAGGCCTATATTGAATAGCTGAAACTAGAAACATAGATTCACCTGGATTCTTTTTTTTTTTTTTGAAATAATGGACTTTAATGTAATTGCATAGTTTCTTATTAATAGGACTATCAAAATAGCTCGAGGCTTGTGAGCAGCTTGAGCTTGACTCATTAGACTCGATTCGAGCTCGGCTCGAGCTTCAAATAAGCCGAGCTCAAGCCCAAGTTAAAGCTCACGAGCTTTATCGAACCAAGCTCAAGCTTCTAACGAGTTTTGACTGTATATAACTTTTATTATTTAATCACCTTGTTTATTTGATAAACTAAAGATCATATACATTATTATATACCTACACAATAAATCAACATGTGTTGGTATCATATATATGTTAGTCCTTTTTCTTCTCTTTTATTAGTGCAATTAACTAGAAAATAATTATTTTTATCAAAAGATTATCCTTAGAATATATGTTATACTATTGACGATCGAGCTCAACAACCGAGCTTAAGCTTGATCGAGCTAGAACCGAGCCTGCTTAAAAGTTTGAAGGTGAAGTAGGCTCAACTCGAGCTCTGCTCATTGACAACCCTACTTATCAATATTTATTATTCTATAATTCACCAATTCATTTTAGTCATTTATCGTGTGTGACACCGCTTCCTCTAAACCCACACTACCACTTTTCTTTTTTCCATTGTTCACACCCAAAATTTCAAAACCAACGAGATAATTCCGCCTCATGTTTCATCATTAACCATGGCATCGTCGTGTCTCACCTCCCTCTTCTCAACCGAGTCTCTTCAGACCGGCAGCGCTGGCGCGGGAGTTCGCATCCTTCGAGCACCAGCATCCGTCCGGCTATACAAGCAGCAGCGAAGGCGGTGTCAGTGAAGTGGAGGTAAAAGGGGACGGCGAGGAAGGAGTCAGCCCTATCAGAGCTGATCGAGCAGAAGTTGGCGAAGGCGACGAAGGCGTGCTCGGGGCAAGAGGCCGGGGAGGTGAGGTGCTGGGTGGCGTAGAGTGAGGTGGAGAAGGTGAGCCAGGCGAAGGCCGACCTCTACTGCTGCATCGCTGAGGATACGCGCAACGGCGGCAGGCGTGGAGGTGAGCCATGAGGGCGTAGCCACGGCACTAAATTGAGGAGGCGGTGCTGACGATTGTGCCCGATGCCATTATCGTCACGGTGTTCATTCGTGAGCTGTGTTTTGCGTCCAGCGATCCGGTCTAATCGAATTTGAGCCATTGAGTATGCGTCACAGTGATGTGGGGTTTCGTGAACTGTGGTGCAGTGCAATTCACATATTGCGATCGTGTCACGGTTAGCTGTGAAACGTATGCAACCTGCAAGGTTGTGGTCAGCTCAATACAAATTACACGGCTAATTGCAAATTCAGTTTATGTGCTTCTATTTATTGCTCCTTTTATTTTGGATTGTCGAGGTCAGCTCCTGCACGAGCTTTAGTCCATCAGCTAATCTGTGTTTGCTTCTTAGGGATGCACTAGATGCTTTGTGATGATGCCTCACAACAAGATGATATTTGAGAGTTTGGAGGGTTTTTTTTTTCTCTGCATTGATATGGAACTTTCATTTATTCCGATTTCTGTTTTGAAACGGACATGTCTGATAAGTATGTTTGATAATTGACACATACTCATACTGTAATGACAACATATACGGATGGACAGCGGAGTTAATTTGCTACCAACCGGCATTAGTTGGATTCAGAGATGCGGAGATACGCTGCTGGTTCTTCTGTTAGTGAGGAAATTAAAGTTTAGGGTGCATCTCAAGTGTTACAAAGTTTCATGCTATGAATTTTTCCGGTCTCCCTATTGTTTGCTCTGCTAAATGAAGTATGATTACTACTTTAATGGAGCTGTATAATATGAGTTCTGCTGATTTAAAATGTGACAATCTATTGCTTTAAATGTGGGAGTATAAATGATGAAAAGTTTGTATTATATATATGTGGAGACATATGTTGTAAGTGTACGATTACTATTTTTACTGTAGCATGCAAGTTCGGGTGTCTTAGATAATACTTCCTCCTTTTTTTTGTTTTGCATAGATAAAAGAAGGAAAATATTGATATATATTAGAGGGTATTGATATATATTACCATCTAATGTGATTTCTTGATATCCTAATATAAAATCAATACATCACATTGCTGAGTTGAGAAAAAATGGTTGAATCAAAAGAATTCTTTTCTTAAGTTCATTTTTTATCAAGGGATAATATGAATATTATACATGTTTTATTAAAACACTCAAGGGGTTATACAATATATCAGGTGTAGAAGTAGGTCAACACTTCTATTGACAAACTTTTGGAATTAAGTTTGACCATTTGTCTTATTTAAAAATTTTGTGTAAATATATAAAAATATAAGTCATGCTTAAAGTACCTTTAATTATAAAACAAATCACAATAAAAATAATTAATAATTATGTAATTTTTTGAATAAGACGGGTGATCAAAAGTTAATGATATTAAATATTAAAAAATGGATAGAGTAGTACTCGGGAATGACTATGACTCGGATATCCAATATTTGCAAAATATCGGACGGTGTTTTATCATATATTAAAAAATATGTCATCGTTTAGATAAAAATATTTCAACAAGATGCAACATTCTAGAACTATTAGCAACACAAAGACATCAATATACGTAACATTCAATTAAAAACACAATGAAACACAAAGTGTAACAGTGGTAGACAATGTATTACAACATCATTCAAACCGTAAAAAAAGACCTACCTCACCCGAGTAGACGTAGTGCCTGCTATTGTCTAAGGGGTTGCCGTCGTTCTGGCCTCATCCGGTGGTCTGACGATGGTGGTGGTAGGCTTGGCTCCTCCGCCTTTGGTCTGATGCCGCCACCTTTGACCTAGATCTGGCTGACGGCCACGCATGACAAAGAGCACGTCTTGGCTCTTCATCGTGGGCTTGACGTCACCTGCCTAGAGCCCACCAATGGCCTTGGTATCTGATGTGTAAGGGAAATGGAGCGGATAGGAAATAGGAAAGGGAAGAAGAGAGGAGAAAACGAGGAAGAGAAAAAACACATCGTGGGAGAGCGAATCGTCACTCCGAGCGAAGCGTCCGGACTCCGGAGCACCCAAAGCATTCTCCGTACTACTTGCTGTTCTTGTAGTTGTAAAACGAAGTGCTAGTTTGTCAACCTGTTGTTGAACTGTCCGGTTGAGCCAACGTGTAATGTGTTGCTTGCACATTTGCAGAGCTGCTCGCCTGTCGGTCTCGTATAACTCAAAATCCATCCAAATCTCAGGGCCATCACTGGAACAACGGGGACGGTGACTTGAGCGAACCCATTACCGCTGATTGCCGGCCGTTTGGGATATTTTGACGTGGTGGATAATCCCCGCGACCGCGAGCCGAGAGCCCAGCTTAGTGCTCAGATATTCCACCGTGCCGCCGCCATCGCGATGGCTCTCCCCCTCGTCCGCCTCCCCTCGCTTCCCGCTCGCCAGCCGCCTCTCCGCCTTTCCAAGCACTCCGTTCCACCTCACGGCGACCGCGTCTCTTTCGTTGTTCCCGCCGCCGCCGGCGCAGGCGGCTGTTCGTTCCGTAGCCGTGCCGCCTTCGCTGCCTTCTGTGCCAGTGCCTCGGTGGCCGCGGCGCAGGAGCCGGCAACGGAGGCGGTGGAAGAGCCCGAGGGGCCGAGGATGCGGCTCATCGCGCACAACATCCCGTGGGACTGCACGGCGGACGACATGCGCGCGCTTTTCGGGAAGCACGGCTCCGTCGTCGATGTCGAGGTAAACTGTTTGGTTTGTTTCCATCGCCTTATCCTTAGCCGCTTCAGAGAAAAGGAATGAGCGGCAAATTTGTAGTAGTGATAATTCGCAGTGACCGCAGCAGTACGAAGCAGCGGCACTGATCTCGGTGCCAGAAGATGGCATGGATTGGCGAAAGAAACCAAATGCGTTTAGCTCGTCGATCTGAACACCATGGTCCATATGCCTGCAAGATTAGCTAGTTTAGACTTTACACTAGTGTTGATTTTCAAAATTGGCTTTGCTAGAGTAGGAGCCAGGTATCTGAAGTGGTTCTACTGAAGTGGATGATGCATTCCTTGTCAATGCAAACTGCTGTATTTGCAGCCTGCTCTAAAAGGGTGAACTGAAGACTCTGAGTCCTTTTTATCATTTCTGTGCTGTCCAAAAGGAATACCGTAACAGTGTAACACAAATTTTGGGTAAAAGAATTTGGACTCATAGTAGTCCAATGCAAACTGCTGTGTTTGCAGCTTCATTTCCATGTTTTAAGCCTTAGATGTGAATATCAGCAGGAGGTTGACCAGGCTGTGATGCATTTGAAAATGGATCTTTCTCCAATATTTACTGATAAATGGCATAATTAGTGATTAGTTTTCTTGCTTGATTTCCTAGCTCTCGATGTACAATTCGAGCAGAAACAGAGGATTGGCGTTTGTGACCATGGGTTCAGAAGAGGAAGCTCTTTTGGCACTCAACAATCTAAACTCCACTGTAAGATCTACTAAATTGTTATCGAAGGAATGCCTATCTGTATCAGACATCCTCTTACTTAAATTAATTGCCATCTGACTTTCTACTCATTTTTTCTTGAAGACTCTAAATGATAGAACAATTAAGGTAGACTTTGCTAGATCGAGAAAGAAGCGGCCTGTTGTGCCATCAGCTCCCATGCCAAAGCACAGCGTGTTTGTGGGTAATCTGACATGGAGAGTGAGATCTCGCCATCTTCGTGAATTATTTTCGTCAACCCCAGGTGTGCAATCAGTTGAAGTTGTCTTCCATACCACAAGTCCGAGGCGATCTGCTGGTTATGGATTTGTTTCCTTTTCCTCAAAAGAGGCAGCAGAGGCTGCCATATCTACCTTCAATGGCACGGTAAGTATTCTCGAAATGTAGCATACAGTACTGTACTAAGTTTTGGTTTGTTTACGGTCCAAATTCTGGTACATACATGTGTTTTGATGTTATTTCTGTGCTATGAAATATATCACAGAAATTGATGGGAAGATCCATTAATGTGATGTTCAAAGATGACAATGCCAAAAAGAATAAATCTGCTGCACCAAAGGAAGAGGATCTGAAGGCAGAATCATCTGAGCAGAGTGATAACTAAGCATCAATTGTTATGGGAAACACAGAGAAATTAAATGATTGAGGATTACTTAACCGACATTTTCCTAGTAATTACTCTACCTCAGTCCTTAACCTTATTTATATTCTAAGTACATTTTCAGCCATCATAACAAAAAAAGGTGTCTTCTGATAAACATACCATGTCTGTTTATTTATTTGAATGCTGAAAACTGTGTTCTTTTTGCCAAGTTGCAGTTCTTACTGGTTAGGTTATGTAAACATAAAAAGCTACCTTCATTTCATATTTGGATTTTAGCAAGTGCTTGTGCCATTTTGAGCATTTTAAGGTACTAGTTAGTTATACAACATTTTCAGTTTTTCACTTTGATTGTTGATATGATTGATATGTATAGTTAGGCATCGTTGACTTAACTATGGTTGTTTGTACCTCCTGACGATGCTGAATTATCAGCCCACGCTCTCTGCTAATGGTGACAATTCTTTTCCTCACAGGGTTTCCAAGGTGCTGGTCAGTTCTGCTCATTCAACGCCTTGTGAGTTCTATATTACTGCGTTGTTTATGCAATCCACTTGATAAGGATGACACAATGACATTTGGAGATAAGCTTTGTGCCATGAGTACAAAATATATGTAAGCTTTTGTTGACACCCAAGTTAATCAATTGTAGATAGAGATAAGTCTCAAGGATCTCAGACGTAACCTGATGGATTTAACCATAATTTTGTTTATGGTGAAATGTTTGGTGCAAATGTATAAATCACTGGGATACTTTTAAAGGCTAAAAGCTACTCCTTCCATCCCATAATACTACTACCTTGGACATTTGAATTTGTTCTAAAATACTACTACTTCTCGCCTATCAACCAATCACAACTATCTCTTCATTAATTTTTTCACCTTCCTCCTTATCTCAACTAATCAGAACCACTTCTCACCCCAATCTTAATTTTCTCAAAAAAAATAAAAAGTCTTATTATTATGGGACAGAGGGTGTAGTAGCATTTGGTATTGTTTTCAGTCTGTACATGTCTTCGTTTTTACCATATTACTGGAAGGACTGTCGAGTTAATATGGCCTTCAACATCAGTTCCGAATTGCATGCTTGATGTGCTACTTAAAGGTTGCTGTGCAGTGCAGACCCCAATCCCCAGGTATCTTCAGTGACCAAACGGACTATACATATTGCTGGTAAGTGTGCGGAATTAATTATAGCTAGGATTATGCCTTCTGCTTCAGGAGCGGTCTGACAAAACGTCTCTGAGCAATACTGAATCGTGCTCGCTCGGTACCTTTGAGAAACAACAGCAAAGAATATATTGCTTCTTTTTTGAAGAAATTATTGTCCGGAACTCAGTCCCCATCTGCCTATTCTAGCTCAGAAATTATCGTCTATCATCAATCGAGAAAATTCTCTATGTATCTCGAGAATTTGCTTAATCCCTTTTGCGTCCTTGAATTTTACCTTATCCTCTATATGCTTTTGAATTTTTATTTTTATCTTATGTATGTCCATTCCGTTAGTTGACCCTTAGATTTTTCTAAAATGGTTATATTGTCTCTATCTCATAATTACGTGCTATCTACTTCATAAATCTCAATGTGATAAAATTTTAATTTATAACATAATTAAATGGTACGGAATCATTTAATGCCAAATTTGAAAAAAAACTATGAACAAATTTAACAAAATTTAATAGAAAATTGAAAATCAAAATTGTTTGTTATTTGGGTTTAAATTTTGGTGAAAATATTGTAATAATTTCATCAAATTTGATTTGAAATTTATTTTAAAATTTTAAATATCATTTTTCAAATTTGTGATCAAATAATTCCATCCCCTTTGTTTTTTATAAATGAATATTTTTTCACTATATATTTGTTCAAAAAGTACTTTTCAATCATATGCAAAGTTTGACATTTTTTTTGAAATTTCAACGAAAATTACCTTTCAAAATTTTGAAATTCAAAGTTATCCTTTACTATTTGTTCACAACATAAATAATTCCTACATTGAATATTTCTAACTTTTAGTAATATGTCAAGAGCAATAATATTATTTTAAAAAAATAACGTCAATTAATAGTCAAGTAATAAAATAGACATGTAAGGGATCATACAAAAACTCAAGGGATGAAACAAGGCTTAGCGATGTAGAAGAGATCACCTAGAATTACAGGGGCACCTAGAAAATTGACTCGTCGTAATATGATATGCTTGTTGATTGTGAATGTGCTGCAGATTTTTAGGTCAGTTCTTATCTTAAGAGTATTTATGTTGTTCCTAAAGATACGCTGAACCTCTCTAAACCTGGACCTAGTCCTAAGACTAGCAAAGTGCAAACGGTGTTATCCATTTCGCAGGCGTTTACCTTGACGGAGTGGAGCTGAAATGCTAAACGCATGAACAAACGTGTACGAAAGTACGAAACTCCTCTGGTCAATCACTGGATTATCCGTATGAAACTCCAGTTTTTCGCCGGCCCATCCCATCCGTATGAAACTCCTGCGTACTTCGCCTTCATTCGCACCGGTGATTCCGTACTCTTTTGGCCGGCAGACCGAACATAGTAGATTAGTGGACGCTTTTATGTTGAAAACACCGTGCCCCGTCCTTGTAGAACACATGTAACGCCTAGGAAAGCAAGTAACAGAGGCAATCTGCTTGTGACCTGTGTGAGAACGAGGCCATTGAGTTGTCCTCGCCCCCTGTGCTGTGCGCGACGCGAGACGGCACGGGGGTTCTCGCCGCCGATCCTTCCGTGCGACGCCACGCCGAATTATCCCACATCGCCGAGTGAGCGGGCAAGCAACCAAGTACTCTCTCCGTCCCAAAATTTATACTGACCGATGTCTAATTTAGTATTAGGTTGCTATACCGTGAAACTGGCGAGTACAAATCTCGCGTGGCGGTAGTCTCCTCGCCCGCGGTTTCTTCCCTTCCTCGCGGAAGCCACCGTTCCTTCTGCCACGCTTCAAGCAACCGCTCACCCTCCTCCTCTCCCCACCAACAACCCCCAAACCCAAATCCACCCTTCTATTGACGCGGGTGGAGTGTGGGATGCCGCGGCGGATGACGAGCAGCGCCGCCGCCGCTGCGCCCAGGGCGAAAGACGCGCCCTGCGCCGGCGGCGGACTGGAGTGGGAGCTGGAGCGGGAGATGCTGCTGATGGCCGGCGCTGGCGAACACCAGAAGCAGCAGCAGCAGCCGTCCCGGCGGCCGTTCGCCGCCGACCTGCTCCAGAACTGCGACCTGCCCCCTCCCGCGAAACTCTTCGGCCCGCTCCCCACTCTGCAAAGGTAGGCGCCGTTCACGTCTCCTTCACCTCTCACACGATCGATGCGTGGAATTCGCGAGAGGCATTGCTTAGAGCGGCGCGTTGGTTTTTTTTTTTCTGTTGCTGTGGAGGTTGGAGAACGCGGCGGCGGGGACGAGCCCTGATCGGAAGAGCGGAGACGTCGACGGCGGCGACCGCCTGATGCGGGGGCTGCGGCTATCACAGTCGCGGGCGCGGGAGGCGGAGGAGAAACTGGCGGCGGCCGGCGCGAGCAACGGCGAGCTGTCGGCGCTGCTGGTGCGGGACTCCTTGGTGCTGTCGGCGCACCGCCGGTGGGTCATGATGCTGGAGGCCGAGAACTCCGCGCTCAGAGGGGCAGCAGGAGCCGACGGATCGGCCGTGGAAGGCGATGGCGAGGAGGAGGAGGACGGCGCCCGGCGCGGGGTCGCCGCGTGGTGGCTCGCGCTTGCCGTCTGCGTCGGCATTGCCGGCGTCGGCCTCGCCATGGGCAAGCTCCTCCTCTGAAAACTAACCGCTCTTCATGTTTTGTAAAGGGAAAACTGCACATTGGATGATCTGATGTCAGATATTCCAGGCGAATTTCGTTATGCTAGGAAAATACTTAGCAAAAATATTGCTAGCATCTAGATTCTGGAACATTTCGACGATTAGGAATCACCTGTAAACGAACAGAGAGTGGTGAGGGTGAGAACTGTAAGAACTAGGAATCACAATTCACAGCTTGCAGAAGGGAGTTTGGTTGTGACGTTTGTGTTGATAGGATTATCATAAGGCAAAATTGGCATCATTTCTATTTCTAAAGAGAAGCTTGGAAGATGGGAGAATGGGCTGGAAGATGCCGTATCCATCTCTGCACGCTACCAAGATACTAATTCGAAGAAGCTTGGATAATCGGAAGTCTTCAAAGGGAATATTCAGTAGGTTGTCTAAACCTGGGCTTCCGTCACAGTGTCCGATTTGCTATGTCAGCAGCGAGTATTGCTGTTTTGATTTTCTGCGATGGCTGTACCGATCGACCGATACGGTTTAAGGCTTAATTTTGAAGGTGAGTGGAGAGGGAGAAGAAAAATATCACTTAAAACGAGATAAGTTATTAACGTATGATTAATTAAGTATTAGATATTGCAAACTTGAAAATGGATTTATATAATTTTTTAAAGCAACTTTTATATAGAAATTTTTTTAAAAAATACACCATTTAATATTTTAGAAAACATACTCATAAAAAAAAGGATTTTTCACTTCAACCTGCTCATTCGAAAGCTACCTAAGACTGCAAGATAACTACAGATGAAGTTGGGGACGATTCACGATTCACTGATTTGGTCGTCGTCTTGATTAGAGCTGGTTGTTGTGCCGGGCCCGTGGGCTCACAGGCCAATCTGATGGCAGGTCGTGCCATACTGCCATCCCGTGCTCCCGGCCCGGCGCGGCCTATACAGCTAGGCACATAGGGAAGGCTGGGCATTCTGTTCCGTGTAAATGGCCCATTTATTTCTTCTCTTTGGCCCAGGCACATCGGGAAGGCTGGGCATTCTGTTCCGTGTAAATAGACCATTTATTTCTTCTCTCCGGCCCTAAGCTGTCGATTACTTCCCTTTGGTGTGCATCCTTAAGAGTATTCTATTTACTCGTAGTACCATTTGTATGGGATGATTTTGGACATTTTGGACTCCATACTTTGTAAATTGACTGCTTTATATATTTTGAGGAAAGTGAGGAATTGGATTCATCATCGCCCAATCTCTTTTCTCTACTGTAGCTGTAAAGGGCAGGCAGTGGTGGGTGGCACCTGCTCCCTTTTGCTTTGGCACCTTGGATGCACCTTGGCAGTCAAGCGATGCCATGTCTATGAAATAACTCGATCCCATTATCAGGTTCTTTGATTTCCTTTTTGTTTTTTTTTCATCTAAAAAACCGGCGCTTGGAACTTTTTAGTCTGCACTGTCGCGTGTTAAATGTTCCACACTTTCACTACATATCGACTTACATGTTCCACCAAATGAGCAATCTTCTAGAAAGCTTTACCTACGAGCTACGATGCATACGACCTACGATGTATATTTGGTTCTTTAAAAGTACAAGCTCGGAAGATTGGCATGGATCTAGAATATGCATCACTATCAAGCAAGCATGCCTAATCCTATATTCCTATATATACCTATAAATCCCAGTAAATATAGTTAATGTTAATTCTCTCATAAAGTAGTATCACCTTAATTGTTTCTAGCCTTTCACTAATTGATCAAGGGTGAAAATTGTATCTTTTCTCCTTAAAAAACCACACCATGCATCTCAATTATTTATAGCCTTTTATAATTAATCAAGGTGCAAGATATAAAAAACACATAATATAAAATCGTATAGCAACAAAAAATAATAATTTTACAACTTATATCTACTAATTTATCATGTAATTTTTTTGCAGTAACATGTGGAGTTCTCATCTAGTAACATAAACAATGTAGTAATCTGAGCTCCGTGAACTATTAATCTGACTAGAGATAAGAGAGTACTTAAAAACAGGCTTATTAGTTCATGGCTTACGTGTTCCAAGTGCACTTACCCAGACTCATTCTTGTGACGACGTGCAACTGCAATTCTTACATTGACTTGCACATTTGCTCCCTTCCCAAGCTTCAAGCATGGTCGGCATGAAGGTACCACTAAAAAATTGAGAGATAAAAATATTATACATGCAACTAACATGTGTTCTAGCACAGTAGCAGGGGCCTTATACAAATTGATCAACTGGGTAAAATTATTGACACGCAACTAACATTCCTTATACAAATTCTATTGTGCTAAACTTCTGCCAAAAAAAAAAGGTTCTTGCAGGTGGGAAAAGGAAAACAGTGTGTACAACCAGTGAGTGAACAATCCAATTTTTTCTTCTCCGAAACTGGTATTTTAAACATATTAATTCTTGTCTTGAATCATTTCATGATCCTTCTGGAATTATTCGGCTCCTGATTGAGGAGACTGACAGAAACCTAACCTGCTGAGCTCTGTACAGCAGATGCGTTGGCACTGTCACACACACCGACCGCCGGCTATGATGTTATCCTTTACAGCAGCTCCTTCCTTTCGGTCAACGCATTCGGTGAAAACAAAGTACTAGAACATACATGCACATATCACATACTAGAGATTGCAGGAGCAGAACAAATGATTAGATCAATATGCCATGTGACATGTGTCCATTTGCACCACGCCACATCTTTAATCTGGAAGCTAGAATTAACTGTGCCATTAGCAAAAGATCACTTTATTCACCTTGCAAACGGCAAGGTCAAAAGCTCTCTGCAAAAATTGAGAAGTCTGGTCCTGCAATCCCTCTTCTTTTTGACAAATGAGTTAGCTAGCACTAGTACTGTTCTTCCTGCTTCGACTACTATATATATGTAGAGAATCCAGGCTGCCTTCCATTTGTTGCTCAGCCACTACAGGCGGCAAAGATGCACTTCACATGCATGCTGTTAAAATTTGGCACATGGCGTCAGTTACATAACCACTCCTTGTTCTGCGCTGGTTTAATTTAATCTTTAGTTTAAGTGAGCTTTCTGTGCGTTCAGTAAGTAAAGTACAAGGGCAGGCAGAGGCTAGAAGTATTCGTTGTTTTTTATTTTCGCCGAGCTAGAATTATTCGTTGAACCATGCATGGATTAATAAGTGTTGTAAAACATGCGTCACCTAGATCCGCTCTCTTTTCTCCTGTAGTAGATGAAATGTCGAGAAGATGTAGAAGACCATATCTCTTCCTGTATAATCACACTATAGAAGAAGACAATGAACACATGAGACACAAATGTAGGGGTGTTGCTCTCTCTTTATTAATTAATGATCAATGTATACAATGAAGTCATCCCTGTCTCTCTATTTATAGGTAGAGGAGGCTAGAGATAAGAGCCATAAATTTATCCCCAACTAATTCGGATTGGTCCACAAGAAAGAATTTTATCTTCTAAAGAGATAAGAATTTGTAACACTCCCTCTTGAACCTATCCGTGACTAACTTATGACTCGTCAAAACTCTTACTAAAACCTAGTGGAGAAAAAGGCTAGGAGAAAGAGTACATAGTTGCCATAATGCGTCACACACCATTACCTCGTTAAAAACCTTTGTAAGAATCACAAGTTTAACTCAACTGAGGGAAAAAGAGTACAACGTTGTGGACTCACCGATCTACTGACTAGGCTGTGTTAAGGGGTTCTACTCTCCCTGAACCCTGCAAGTCTCTAAGTCTTCTCATCCCAATTTCACGAACAAAATTTCGAAAAGTACAAGCTGAGAGAGACTTAGTGAGCAAATCTGCCAAGTTGCCATACGATTTGGACTGTAGGATCTTCATTTCCCCTTGCTTCTGAATCTCATGAGGATAGAAAAATTTTGTAGCAATATGTTTCGTCGTATTGTTCTTATATAGCCTAGCTGCATCTATACGATACATGCTACATTATCCTCATAGATAATTGTGGGGGTATCGGAGATACTCAAATCACATGATCGCTCAATATGGTGAGTCATCCTCCTAAACCATGCACACTCTCGTGCGGCTTCATATAGTACAATGATCTCTGAGTGGTTTGTAGACATCGCTACCAAAGTCTGTTTACTAGACCGTCACAAAATGGTTGTACCACCACAAAGAAACACAAAACCAGTTTGAGAACGGGCATTATGGGAATCAGACAGATATCCTGCACCTGCATAGCCTACCACGGTTAAGTCTCGTTGTCTGGGAAAGAAGAGGCCGAGATCTTGCGTACCTTGGAGGTATCTGAGTACTATCTTAACACCAACTCAATGTCTCCTAGTAGAAGACACACTGTATCTTGATAGCAGATTTACCGCGAACGTAATATTAGGCCAGGTACAGTTCGCAAGGTATATTAGTGCTCCTATGGCGCTTAAGTATGGGATTTTCGGTCCCAACACTTTCTCAGTCTCATTCTTAGGACGGAATGGGTCTTTGTCCCGATCAAGAGATCTCACAACTATGGGTGTCTTCAAAGGAGAATAGGTTTCATCGTAATCGATACCGGGTCTCTGCGTGAACCCTTGTGCTACAAGCCTTGTTTTGTACCTCACCACTTCATTGTTTTTATTCCGCTTCTAGACGAAAACCCACTTGTACCCAACAGGGCGCACAGTGAGGGGTGTTAGGCTTACCGGCCCAAAGATGCGTCTCTTAGCAAGTAAGTGTAATTTTGTCTCTATCGCTTCTTTCTATTTGACCAAATCCGAGCGCTTACAATACTCTGCCGTGGACTTAGATTCATGATCATGATCCATTATATTAGCGATTTTAGAAATAAAATTTATGTCGACATGTGTAGTCTTCTGGTCATACAATTCTCCTAAAACAGTAGAGTTTGTAGTAATTTCCTCATTTATTTTCTCATCCTGGTTTCCCAAAACAGGAGAGGGTTCCGATTCGCCAGTAGGACTAGGTGCGCGCGCTAGTCCATTAGGGCCTCTACCCTTCTGGCGTCTATCCCCTGGATGGGTCTCCTTAGAGACTACTGAATGGGAGTGTGATGCAGGCGGTTCCGTATTCAGCTTTTGCGGACGTCTCCGCTTAGCCTAAGTTGGACCATCCGGGTTTCTCCCTCTCTTCCTAGGCTTAGGGGCTGGAGTAGAGTCTCCCTCCATGGGTATTTTCACTCTCTCCGGTACATTTGCCGCAGGGATATGCGACTTCGACACTCCTCCTAGATCAGTGAAAGCGTCTGGCAGATCATTAGCTAAGTTTTGAAGGTGTATGATACGTTAAACTTTCCGTTCAATGTCTGATGAACGCGGGTTAAGAGTATGGATACTGCTCGAGTTCCATTCTATTTCACGGCATTCTTTAGAGTCGAGGTACTTTTCTCCCCCTAATGCCGGAAAACGCTCTTCATCGAAGATGCAATCAGCGTACCAAGCCGTAAACAGATCCCTAGTTTTAGGCTCCAAGTAGTAAATTATGGACGGAGACTCATAACCCACATAGAGTCCTACCTTACGGTGCGGTTCCATAGTTGTACGCTAGGGTAGTGAGATCGGCACATACACAGCACAGCCGAACTTACGCAGATAGAAAACCACCGGTTCTTGACCACGTGCCAATTGATGGGGTGAAGCAGAGTAATATGCAGACGGTCTATACTGGATTAGCTTTGCAGCGTGCAATACTGCATGGCCCCAACATGTAGTGGGCAAATTGCTACCCTGTAGAATTGGTCTGGTAATTAACTTGATCATTTTTATCAACGGCTCAGCAAGGCCGTTTTGAGTGTGAACATGAGGAACAAAATGCTCTACATTAATGTCTAAGGCCATACAATAGTCATTGAATGCCTTTGATGTGAATTCACCCGCATTATCCATCCGAATCGTTTCTCCACATGCAAACGAATGATCTACGCGATAAATCTGGCAAAAGAGTGGTTCCTCGTAGACAGCAAGCATACATGGCTCCACCTTGTAGAGGCGTCAATCAACACCATGAAATATCTAAATGGCCCAGACCATGGATATATGGGTCCACAGATATCCTCTTGGATTCTCTCCAAGAACCGTAGGAGTTCGACTCTCAACTTCTCAAAGGATGATCAAATTATCAGTTTTTGTAACAGCCTGCTTCTTAAAGGATGATCGAATGATCAGTTTTTGTAACAGTCTGCCCTCCAGAACCGCGCAGCCCAGCCCATCAGACAGACGGGTCCACTTACACATAGCACCCCACTTATACTTTCGTTCTCGCTTCGTGTAAAAGGGTTAACCCGAAAGTGCTATGGTTGGAGGCACAATGTCTTATAAGTTGATTTCTCTCTTGCTCAACTAGTAAGATGGTACTAATCAAGTGCACATAACACTTATGGGCCACATAAGCCAGATCCTAATTGGGCCAGAATATTGCACACCCCGTCAAAGGACTTGGCGTCCCCGCTAGTCCAACTTACCCATATAGCCACACAGGTATATAGGCAAATATCCAGGAATGCGCCCCCTGCCCACATGCGTCATGCGCCATATGCCTGCACACTGACTCGTACGTGCAACCGTGAGGGTCGGCTCTGATACCATTTGTAACAGCCTGCCCTCCAGAACCACGCAGCCCAATCCATCCGACGAGCGGGCCCACTTACACATAGCACCTCACTTACACTTTCGTCCTCACTTCATGTAAAAGAGTTAACCCGGAAGTGCTATAGTTGGAGGGACAATGTCTTATAAATTGGTTCAACTCTTGCTCAACTAGTAAGGTGGTACTAATCAAGTGCACACAGCACTCATGGGTCACATAGGCCAGATCCTAATTAGGCTAGGATGTCGCAGTTTTCCCAATGTACAAGTGGGACACACAAACTCCTTGTGGAAGTTTTTAGTATTTATGGCATGACCTAGCGAGCTAGTGACTATTCCGCATCATAGTCAATCTAGGATAACCTAATCTCTCATGCCAGATCTTAAAAGACTCTGGGTTCCTATAGATTGTCTGCATCGCAACATATTCGTTTAGGGGTTTTATTTTAGTATAGTACAGTCCATCGGAGCTCTCTGGCATCTTCTCAACCACTGTGGTTTCATCGTCCTTAGACAATGTTATGAAGAGAAATTCATCTCCTCCTTCACATGTTGTGGTGAGGTGGTAGCCGCAACGTCGAATATCCTTAAAAGTAAGGAGCGTGCGTTCACCATTTGGGTATAGGAACGCTTCTTTAATGAAGATCCTTGTACCCCTAGGGAGGACGATAGTGGCTCGCCCTGAGCCAACTATGTGACCATTACTCCCAGCAATGGTGAGGATGCTCTCATCCCGCTTACGCAATGTCATGAAGTACTTAGTCTCCTGTAGTATCGAGTGTGTTGCCGCACTATCAACCAAGCATGTCTCGAGTTCTATTAAATCGTACTACGCTTGTTCTATATGAGAAGAGATTATATTAATTCAGTTCATTATCAATAAAGTGAAAAACAAGAACATAGAACAAGACAAGGCCAATATAACTCAACAGGAAACTTTATTAATGTAAAGGACCATCCTAAACCCACTGACCAGGATGCATAGCATCTTTATTACATAAACAACTCATTGTTCTGCTAAAAAGAAAAGATTATATTGACCAAAATAATAACCTAAACTTAAGACTCATGACTAATAACTTGAGAACCACTGCATGTCCCCATGTATGTTCTCTTGGTCATCACCCAAGAGGTCGTCGCCCTCCATGTCAAAGTCCCCGAGGTCTCCATAGTCATCCCCAAGGCCGGCATCAGCATCTGCAGCAGCCTTGGGATCAACATCCATGGCAGCACCATCAGCAATAGCAGTAGTAGTAGACTCCTTAGGAACTGTAGTAGGTTCCTTAGGAGTAGGCTTCTCACCGGTCATTGGCACCTGGACAAAGTGAGATTCTGTGCCCTGCCTCTTCTTCCAGTCCTAGTATATCTCAATGAGATGAGGTTCTGTAGTGCAGTTGCACACCCAATGCTTCGTTGAACCGCATTTGAAACAACACTCACCACCCTGCTAAGATCCTTCAGCAGCATCAGCATTGGCCTTACACTCCTTGCAGCTACGGGGTTTCTTGTCCCGGTTGGCGGCCTTCTTGAACCTCGCCCCATTTGGCAGTGTGCGATTCTCGGGTCGCTTCCCCTTCGAAGAACCCTGTCCAGAACTCTGACCCTCTGATGGACAACGTGAGCCTCTGGAATAGGCTGCGAACCAACAGGACGAGCGTTGTAGTTGACCATCAGAAGTTTATTGCGGACTTCAGCGTTCAACAACAACAGGATAAGCTTTGCGTACTTGACGTACTTAGCCTCGCGGTACTGCTCTTTCATCATCGAGTTTTTGGTGTGAAAAGTGTCAACAGTCTTCTCAATCATATCCGCGTCTGTCACCACTTGGTTACAGAAGCGAAGATGACTGACGATGCAGTGCACGGCACTGTTGTAGCTCTCCACGGTCTTAAAATCACAGAACCAAAGTTGAGTTTTCTCGGCGGTGTAGCGGTCCCTCAGGGTCTCCCACAACGTGAGAGGTTCACGTAGCTCAAGGTATTCAGTCTTGAGATCCTCATAAATGTGCTTCGTGATGAACACAAGTGCCCTTGCCCGCTTCGCTACCGGAAGCGAAGCTACACCAGCCTCTTGCCGACAGATGGCCTCAGATAGCTCCATCGCGGAAAGGTGGATTTCACAGTCCATAGCCTAGGTCTGGTAGTTCGCCCTATTAACGAGAAGAACGGGGAATTGTCTCTTGTTGAAGTTTGCGTCAGACATGGTCTATTGTCATGCAAAAAACCAACACCAGGTTAACTTGCATGAAAACAAAGTCACAAAATAATATAACATAGTCGTATGTAATTACTGGTATTTTCCCGGAAGTTATCTTGCATTTACCGATTTTCTGTGATTTTTATTGGCCTTATGACATTAAATTAATAATTTTATGCCCACAGAAAAGTATCACACATGCAAGAAAAAATAAACCCAAATAATGCTTCCAAGGGAGGGGTCACTGGACTAGGTGATTACACATTTTTATGGAAGTATATTAACCTAGAACCATTCTAGATTATATAGTTGGAGTTACATCAAATTTAAAAGCAAATAAATACTTAAAAACACTATCACATGGTTATTAACGAGTCATGGGACTCATATACAAGAAACCAACTAAAGAAAGGTCTACATAGCAAATTTACAGCCACTAAATACAAATTGATATAATTTTTGGTAAATTAAGGGTTCAAACTATAAATATTACATGAACAGTGAACTATCGGCGTAAAAGTCAACCTTTCCAAGAACTTAAATGTAAATTGTTAATAAAACCGAATTTAATCGGGCCGAAAATGTCGTTGGGCCACGATCTTATTGGGCCGCGCACACAGAACGTGGTCCAAATGCCAAATAGGCCGAATTCCGAATTCAAGGCCCATCTATGGTTTTGGATTTTATTAATTTGTGTGTGGGCCGGTCGGTGCTGTTGGGCCAAAGGCGGTCGGGCGGTGGCACGCTGGTCCAGCCGGCCCGCCTAAATGACCGAGAGAGGGGAAATAGGGAAATAGGGTTTCCCCTATCCCCACCGGCACCCACGGTAGCACCCATTGCCCAGCGCGTCGGCTAGACGGGCACGGCGGCGGCGATGGAGGACGCTGACTGTCGGTGGCAGTGGAGATAAAGGCGGCGCACGGAGAGAAGGCCGGCTGGCGACCCATCGACTGCCCGGTGGCAAGACGGCGGTAGCGGCTTCGCTCCCATGCGGCAATCGGCGTTGTGCGGCGGAGCTCCGCCACGACCTACACATCCTCAAGCCGGCGGCGAGGCAGAGCTTAACGTCGACAACCAAAGCTCCAGCGACGGCAACCGATTCGCATCCAACCACGGCGTCCTGACGGATCCCAATCCAAGGTCGGCAGCCATTCGTCCCATCGACCTCCCACCACGGCTCCAAGGCGCGTCGGTGAGAAATTGACGGCGACGGCTGCCCGTCCTTGGTATCAGGTCCTGCGGCGGCGGCATCATGGAGGTATTTCGGCCACGGCATCCGACGGAGTCTAGATCTTCTGGCAGCGACCGGTCGTTCCATCATCCTCCCACCATGGCTCAACGGCGGCATCGGTGAGAGTTCAACGACGGCGGCTGCCCTGCCTCGGCATCGAAAAACCAGCGGCGGCGATAGCGTAGGTTTAGGGCTTCCTCCAATGATGGCGGTCTCCCGCAGCGGCACCGGTGGCAAAGGCCGGTGGCGCTTCCAGCAGTGACGGCGACCGGCAGCCACGCGCGTAGATCAACCCAGTAGCGCGGGCGATTCCACAGCGGCGGCGGCAGTTCCCGACGAGGCATTCATCGGAGAGAGAGAGAATAGAGAGATAAGGGGCGAACGCAAGGAAGACGATCGGTTCGGCCCAGCCTAACCGAGTTTGTTTCTAGAACAGGGAAAAACCAATCAATTACAATTTATTACACATGATTTTACTCCGGTTTTCTCCGATTATCAACAGATGCAATTGTAGAGTAAAAACAGAAAATAAATCTACTACTAATAACAGATCTAGTACAAAATATACATCTTAAAAAAACCAAAGAACAAGCATCCACCAGTCTAAAATCGATCTACAAATTGATAAACGACCAATTTTGTTATCGTAGATTGATTGACGCGAGAGGATTCGATATCAGCCTAGCCGGTAGAGCTACTGATACAACGTCGATGGATTGCCCAGATCCGCTACCTTCTCTGTCGCAGCAGATGAGACGTCGAGAAGATATAGAAGACCGTATCCCTTCTCGCACAATCACACCATAGAAAAAGATAATAAATATATGAGACACAGATATAAGAGTGTTGCTCTCTCTTTATTAATCAATGATCAATGTGTATAATGAAGACATCTCTACCCCAAGAGGCTAGAGATAAGAATTAGTGCTGGTGTGCTAGATATATAATTCATTTGAACCTTTCTTTTTGGGGATGTGCGTGGAGAAAAGAAATGCATGGTTGTGCTTGATAACGACCATTGGCGATGACCCACCTACCATGCATGAACAATCGCGGAAATAGAGGATAATTGGAGATAAGGTAGAGACACTTGCATGGATCACGATCCCTGGGCAACACTTGCTCCTACACCCATGATCCCTTGAGCAGCAATTCGCCACAAAAAAAAAAATCGGCCTCTGCATTTTTTTTCTAGCAGCAAAAGGAGAAAAATAAAATCTGAATTCTGAACCTGGCGCGTGTATGATAATATGATATGATTGACTTCTCCCTTGAAATATCTGAACTATTAAGATTATTTCAGAAAGCAAATAAATGGAGAATGGGTGAGCAGAAATGAGAGAAAAAGAAACACAAACGCTGACCACCTTCTGCATGTGTGTAACCTGTCCAACTTACCGGCCGGCCGCGTCGTCCAAACTCCAAAGACTGATTGTTCCATTGACAACCATGTGGAGGCGATCGAGTGAGTCTCTATAAAAGGGACACCCTCCAACCCCTCACAATCGTGCAGCGAGACATCGATACATCGATAGCTAGCTAATTAACCGCCCCTTCGTCTCCGGCATTCCGCTTCGCCCTTGCCGTCTTGCAAGCGTCAGCTTCGGCCATGGCCTCTTCCTCGGCTCTGATCATGCTGCTTGTCCTCGTCGGCTGCGCCGCGGCGGCCTCGGCGGTCACGTACAACGTGGGTGAAACATCGGGGTGGACGACCGGTCAGAACTACGATAATTGGGCAAATGGCAAAACCTTCGCGGTTGGAGACAAGCTCAGTAAGTCCTTGCTGTTTATTGGCATAATTTGGTAGTAGTAGTAGTAGCACCACTGCTAAGTAGTGATCTGAATGTTTGGAATTTCAGTCTGGAATTCGGTGACTTTTTTTGTAGAATTTCATGTTTCCTGCTTTCCCATATATCAAAAGTGAATCAAAAGGCTAGAAATTTGGAGAGAGCAGCACATAAGTGTACTACTGGTAATCGAGCTTAATTTGTATTTCCTTTTTCAGCGTTCAACTTCACGACCGCGGAGCACACGGTGACGGAGGTGACCAAGAGCGAGTACGACAACTGCGCCGCCGGCAACAACCCCATCAGCGACACGAGAACCGGCCCAGCCACTATCGACCTCACCGCCGGCACGCACTACTACATCTGCACCATCCCCCAGCACTGCGCCGGCGGCATGAAGCTGGCCGTCACCGTGGGCAGCGGCTCGAGCTCCGGGACGCCGCCCAGCACCACCCCGGGCAGTGGCACGCCGCCCACCACACCTTCTCCCTCCAAGCCGACGGGCGGCGCGTCCACCAGCCTGCAGGCCAGCGCCGTCGTCGCCGCGGCCGCCGGCGTCCTGGTCAAGCTCGCCCTCTTCTGATCGGACCGACGACCTGCCAAGGTAGAGGCAGTGCATGATTCTTGTATTCGATCGTTTCGTCTGCTGACATGGCCGGCATGCATGTACGCACGATTGATTCTACGTGGGAGATGAGTGGTTTGCTAGCTAGATGATGCTGAGGTTGTTTGTTCCGTTCCATCGTGTACTTAGTACTAGCAATTAAGAGGTGTCCTGTGACCTGTGATTTATTTTCTCTCCATGGATTTGTATTTTGTACAATTCTCCTCTGATTTTATCATTTGTATATCCAGCACTCAATATGTGACATTTCACCGTGGTTAAAGTAAAATCTTAAAAAAAAGGTGGTTAAAATGGTGGTTAATGGATTGGTCATGCTGACCAATGAATGAGCTAAGACAGCTTAGGCCAAGCACTGTAGTAATAATGGACAAGACTGACCTGAAAGGAGAAGAACGAGACTAGCTAGGACATTAGGCTAGAGGAAAAGAATCGAATAAAAGATCAAGGGGCAGGTAGTACGTCGTTTTCAGAGAGTAATGCACAAGGGTATCTACAATGTGCATCTAAAAATGACCTTAAGCTATAAATTAAATTTTATAGTTCAACTTTATGTATTGGAAGAGAAGCTCATATGAGAGAATGTAGCTATGGACAACCTTAAGTTTAGAGTTAGGCCATAAGTAATAGAAGATTATTTTATGTCTTTCTATGTCTATTCAATATGTATGTTGGTTTTAAATCATTTATGCTAAAAGGATGAGTAGAATTATTTTTCTTGGTGGAGCCTAGCTTAAGATAAAAATATACCTTACACATTGTAGCATGTCTATAAACAAAGATTATGGATCCCTCCTTAATGTGCTTCTTCTGCAGAATAAAGTTTCTTGCTTCAACACCTGCTCCGGGGGTACGAGTCAGAAGGTTAGCTATAGCAAAGTTTTCTGATGCCCTAAGCCGTGCCGACCTCTGAAATGAGCAAGTGAAACCTTTGAAATGAGCAAGTGAATCTGTCATGTCCGTGTGAGCGTGTCTGTCCTGGCAAAACGGGGGTAAAGACACGACGACGATGACAGTGGTCACGGGCACACGGCGGATTTAATTTCTTCATTTCTTTCGGTCATGGTGGGAGTAGGTTGGGGTTGGTGAGTTCGAATACACTTTTCAATCTCAAGGCATCAAGGCGGCGTGTCCAGATGAGTGGGTGCCAGCCGGCTCAGGTATAGGTCAGAAAATGAGTGAAGTAGAAAAAGAATATTGTAAAATGAGGTGTGTTATTAGCGTATAATTAATTAAGTATTAGCTATTATAAATTTAAAAAATAGATTTATATGATTTTTTAAAACAACATCTATATAAAATCTTTTTTAAAAAACACACCGTTTAAAAATTCGAAAAACATAAAAAAAACAAGGGGAGTTTTTTCTTTATCATGGAGATTCGAACCCAGCCTCACACTCCTTGAACACAAGAAAAGAATTACTATCTTCGTTTTAAAGCAAGTTTATTTTTTATATAAATCTAAACAATTATTTCTAAATCTATTATATACTAAAGATTCATTAAACGTTCTCGAGCACTCCTAGGTCATTATATGTCGCTCTAATAAATTAGAGAAATCCTATATAAATTCTAAGAAAAAAAATAATACATCAGGACGTCGGTTTTCATGGACCAATCATTTTAAACCGTTAGATCTGTGATTAAAAAAAAACAAATCCCAACCCCTCCCGTCCCAGGCACTCACATACGTCCCCTGTGCATGCACGTACGGTACGTACGCATACGCCTGCGGCCTGCCCCCTCCTTCTCTCTAAGAGCATCTCCAACAGGAACCCTAAACAGGGCCCCTATTCTATTTTTTGAAGTCAGACAAAAAAACTGAAGTCTAACAGGGCCCCAACTCGAGTCCCTACTTTATGGAGACCCCGAAATCTTCCTCCTCAGCCCCATCTCCCACGGATACATAGAGAGCTCCCTACTCTACGGTTGGAAGTTTTTTTCTCTCACGCGAAACAATTTTTCCTCACCCGTCCTCGTGCCGCCACCTCCTGCCCTCCATCTCCGCCTCAATCCGAGCCGCCGGATCCACCCCCTCCGCGGCCGTCCCCTTCCGCTGTGGCCACGGTGCGTCGCCCTGCCTTGCGTGCCTTCTCACCGGAGCCCGCGGTGATGGGCCCCACCTCCTAGTTTCCTTCTCGCGGTCTATACGTGCTCCACCTCTCCGCCGACGCCTCCGACGCCGAGCGCCGAGACCTCGCCGCTTGGGTTGCCGCTGCCATGCCCGCTGTCGTTGGCGTGCCTACCGCGGGGACGCCCGTCGGCTCCTCCAGTCTCACCGGCACGCTCCGCGCCACCGCCGTCCTGCTCTGCCTCGACCTTTCCGCCGAGCGCCGGGACCTCGCCGCCTGGGTTGCCGCCGCCACGCCCGCCGTCGTTGGCGCGCCTACCGCGGGGACGCCCGTCGGCTCCTCCGATCTCGCCGGCACGCTCCGCGCCGCCGCCGTCCTGCTCCGCCTCGACCTCTCCACTGACGCCTCCGACGCTGAGCGCCGGGACCTCGCCGCCTAGGTCACCGCCGCCACGCCCGCTGTCGTTGGCGCGCCTACCGCGGGGACGCCCGTTGGCTCCTCCGGTCTCGCCGGCAAGCTCCGCACCGCTGCCGTCCTGCTCCGCCTCCACCTCTCCGTTATCTATTGTCAAGGTACAACTTCATTGGATATGCAAGTACATATACTTGTATGCATACAATCACATCTATATTCTATATGCCCTTAGTAACACAGGAGTGATGTAGGCTTGTTTTGTTTGGGTGCTAGATAAAATTGCCAAGGTATAAATGCTCAATGTGAAATTTTAGCAAAAGGAAGCAGATTTAATTTTCTCCCTTTGAGGTTTGGACCGGGCAAATTGACTTTTTAGCCATGCAATATTTTGCATTTCAACATGTTTATAAACTGTGGGTGTGTTGTACTACATCAAAATCAAGGTCACCATCTATTTTAATAGTAGTGCACTCCTGTCGGCAAAACGGGACTGGGGTACCCACAGTCACCGGGGACGCGTGGGTCTTCGGCCACGTCAGTTCCCCGGGGCCACATCCTGCACGACTGACGACCGGCTGCGACCGTGTCTCCCGCACGGTGTCCGGGCCTAGGGCGCGCCTCCCCGCGCCCGGATACGCCGCCCCCGGCCCCGAGTCTGCCTCTCCGTGCCCGGGGGCACCGCCCCCAGGCCCGGGTGACAGGCGATGGGGCGCGCCGCGCCCCGCCGCCCGGTCGGACGTGCGTGGATTCTCAAGACGCCCCCCGTGGGCCTGCTCCCTGCACAGTCCGAGACACCGCGACGTGCACTGACACTTCTCAACAGGGTGCGCTGCTGTAGCCGTACACAGCGGCCCGGCAAAGACCCGACCAGGCCAGCCGCCCGCAGGGTGCGACCGGGCGACCCGGCGTGCCTCCCGCACGGCTCAGCAAGCGGGCGTGGGCGACTAGACGTCCCTCCGACGCGGCGCGGCAGGCGGCGGCGTGCGTACGAGCGGCAGGGCAGATGACAGAGCTTCCTCTCCCTCTTCATGTATTGGCACTGTGGACTCCCCTCACCTCTCTCTCTCTCGGCAGACAGAGTTCGGGCCTCAGGTCACCCAGGCAGCTCTTGCCCCTGGCTCTCTCTCTCTCGAAGTCTCAAGTCCCCGGGCTAGCTTCCGAGCTCCCCGCAGGGACCATTTGTAGCCGCAATCCCACATTCATCTACCACAGATAGCCAACCACACACACAGGAGTAGGGTATTACGCTCCGGCGGCCCGAACCTGTATAAATCCTCGTGTCTCCCTTGTGCGTGCGGTTGATCATCTTTCCCGCGCGGTCACAAGGATCCGGACGGTCCGGACCCAATCGGGACGGTCCGGACCCTTCTGTCCTATCGCGCTTCGGACGGTCCGGTCCCGATCCGGACGGTCCGGACGTCACTCTTCCAGCTCGGGCCCCCTCTGTCCTGCCCGAGCGTTGATCCGTCTAACGCCGGCTTGCCTGAAAACTACTCCCCTGGCCGAATCTCAAAGGGGGGTCTCCTGACTTCCCGCTGTCGAGGTTCCATTCTCCGACAGCTGGCGCGCCAGGTAGGGGGAGTTTCCTTTTCAGGTGACACGCCGACGTCCCCAAGACCAGCGCACTCCATGGCAGGAGGCCACCGTCCGCGGGACTCCGACCAGGAGTCCGACGACTTTACCCCGCCGGGTGGCGTAAGCCCGGTGGTAAGCCCACTGCGCTCCCCGTCTTCCAGGAGATGCGCCGCGCAAACCAGGCGGGCTGAGCTCGCTCCTCGCGGCCTGGCAGTGTGGCGTTGGCCCTTTCTCTCTCGGAAGGAACCAGCAAGTGCCCCGCCGGGTCTGCCATGGCCTCATCCTTGAGGCGCGAGCGGAGGCGCCGCTCCACGGCGCGCCGCAACCTCGACTTCCAGCCAGCATCGCCACAGGGAGCTCTCCTGGCGGCGGAAGCCCTCCTGCGCCACCCCCCGGCATTTAACGGGAGCGGGGGCCGGGAGAGGCGCTGGCTCAACGAAGTCACCGACCTCGTAGGCGCGGCCCATCGCCAGGTCGTTGCCCACAGCAGCGCAGGGGCCAGGAGTGCCGACCGCGCGACGTCTAGCGCGGGCCGGCCCCCCGCCCCAAGTCAAAGCAGAGCCCGGAGCACGGCGCAACACGTCACGACTCCGGCAGACAGCAGCCACGGTGACCTCCGTGACCGGCTGAACCGGGGGCAGTCCGATGAGGACGCCCGGGTCACCATGGAGCGACAACGCGAGCGGCGGGCGGACGCCGCCACGCGTTCCGAGGTCCAGGCCTCCAGCTCCAACCTACTGACGGGAAACCGTCATCTGTTACCCGAGCCCGCCCTGTACGGCTCGGGTTGCCTGGCGCTCTCCCCAGGCCTCCGGCAGGTTCGCTGGCCGGACAGGTTCCGGCCCAGCTTGCCGGAGAAGTATGACGGCTCCGTGGATCCCACGGAGTTCCTGCAAATATACACTACTGCCATCCGGGCGGCCGGTGGCGATGATCGAGTGATGGCGAACTACTTTCCCGTCGCTCTCAAGGCCCAGGCGCGCTCCTGGGTGATGAACCTCCCCGAGGGATCAGTCTACTCGTGGGAGGACCTCTGCCACCAGTTCGTGGCCAACTTCCAGGGCACCTTTCCGCGCCCTGGGACCGAGGCGGACCTCCATGCCCTACGCCAGGGTAGGGACGAGACGCTGAGGCACTTCCTACAGCGCTTCAGCCAGGTTCGCAATACCATCTCCCACATCGCTCCTCACGCGGTCATCCATGCCTTTCGCTCGGGTGTGCGCGACAGGCGCATGCTCGAAAAGATGGGCACCCGCGACGTCCAGACTACGGCTGAGCTCTTCAAGCTCGCCGATCTCTGCGCCCGCAAGGAGGAGGCCCGGACGTGGAACGAGCCACGCCCCGGGGCCCCTGACGAGGACCCCGAAGAATACGGCGAGTCCTCGCGCTCCGCGGCGCGTCGGGACAGGAGGAAGCGACAGAAGGAGAAGGCGGCCGCCGACGGCTTCGCCTTGGCCGTTGCGGGCGCCCCACGGTCCGACGATGTCCGCGGGGACAACATCACCGGCGAGCGGCCAAGGGCCGCACACGCGCCGCCTTCGACGGCAGCGGCCCAGAAGTGGTGCGCCGTCCACGAGACGGATTCGCACGATCTCACGGAGTGCCGCGCCGTCCAGAGCTTGGCCAAGCAGGTCAAGTACTTCCGGCAGGAGCCTTAGCAAGCCAAGCCCAGCTCGGACGGTCCGGCCCCGGCTCGGACGGTCCGAACGCGCGGTTTTGGATGTCCGATCCCTGGCCGGACGGTCTGGCCGAGGACAACGGACAGGACGACCAACGTCCCAGCTCAGGGAAGCCCGAATCTAGGCCGCCTTGCCAAAACGAGTGCGAGCCGCGGACGTGGCACCCGGGACAGCCAAGCCGGAGAGATCATCCCGATTCGTCCCACCTTCCCGAGAAGCCTCGACTGTAACGCTTCTGGTCCTTTGGTTGGCTTTTGATTCAATGAAAATTTCTCCTCTCCTCCTTTATTAGAGGAAGTCTTCCCCTTTCCTTTGTCATAGGGTACGACTGCCCGGACCCCATCGGACGCGATGGTGAGTCCGGGCGGTCCGTCCCGAATCAGTCCGGGGCCTCCGGGCCCCGAACGCACATAGGGTACGACTGCCCGGACTCCATCGGACGCGATGGTGAGTCCGGGCGGTCCGTCCCGAATCAGTCCGGGGCCTCCGGGCCCCGAACGCACATAGGGTACGACTGCCCGGACTCCATCGGACGCGATGGTGAGTCCGGGCGGTCCGTCCCGAATCAGTCCGGGGCCTCCGGCTCCCGGTGTAATAATCCAGACCACGCCGCCCAGTCGAGCGCGAGTCCGGGCAGACCGTTCCCGGTCGAGGATCTCCTCCCGGTGTCAAGAGCTCGCACCCTCGCAAGGGAAGCTGAGCCCGAAAACGGCCCCTAACGGGCCAGAACCAGAGAGCATCCTCGCTGCAGCGAGGCTCGTGCCCGCTCCCCGCGCCGTGGCCTCAGGTCATGACACGCGGGTCGATGGTTGGGCACGCACCAATAATACTCCGCAGGCAGCAAGTGTGGCGCCCGTCGTAGAGCGCCCCTCGCCCGGCAAACATATGGCCTGGACTCACCTCCCGGGCCTGACTCCGAGGAAGCCCGACCCGGGGCAGCATCGCCTCGGCAAGGGCGGGTCCGGGGAAGCCGTCCCAATATGGTCCATGTTCATACCCGGGCCTCCGTGCCTGGGCACGTAACGACCATACGTATTAAGTCGCATTACCGCCTGGGGCCCTGGGTCCCGGGCACATATTTGAACGAGGCTCGGATTCCGAATCCGCGCCCCGGGCCTGACACCGAGGAGCCGAACCAGGGCGGCATCGCCAAGGCGAGCGCAAGCCTAGGAACGCGACACCCGGAAATAGGGCGCGATAGCCGGATAGCACCGCCCGGCGAGGATGCTTCCGGAAGGTCGTTTCACATCCCATATTCAAGCCCGGGCCCCCGGAACCCGGCTTATATCAAAACCGCATTTCAGTCCGGGGCCCCCGGGGTCCCGGACACATATCCGCGTGACAACCGGGGCCTCCGGGTCCCAAGCGCATGCCGGACTCAGGCCCGCGAGGGAAGCGTGCCCGAGCTCCATTCCCGGAACAACACAATGAACCAAGGTACGAAAAATATAAACATAATCATATACGTATACAAATGTCTCTCTTTGTACAAGACAGGCAAAACCGGAGCGCAAGCGCGAGCGAGGCCCGGAGACGCCGTCGCACGGGGAGAGGTCGCTGACCTCCTTCGGACCGGACCCCGCACGACGACAGAAGAAGGGCGCTCGGGGGCATGGAGGGCCCCCGGGCCCCGAAGGCGCCCGCGCATGGCGTCAGAAGGAAACTGGCGTCTTCCTCAACCTCTTCGTCAGGCATCAGCTCTACGAGATGGTCGCCGCGGTCGAAGAATCCTGCCTCCGAGGCAGCGGACTCGGCCACGGCCTCCCGCGCTTCCTCGCGAACCACCGCGACCACCTCGCGAAATACCGTGACTTCCTCGCCCACAGCGAACTCACACCCCCGGGACGCGAGCCCGGCCTCTTCGGCCCGAACGCGTTCTCCCCGGGAGAGTGTTTCCTACTCCCACGCCTCCATCTCGGGCCAGGCGCAGGAAAACTTGTCGGCGGCGCCCGCCAATCGGACGACGCACCCCTCTGCTGCCGTGGCCTCCGGCCGGCGGTCGCCACGAAGAACTCGTTGTCCCCGGCCTTCCTCAACACTTCGTTCCATATTTTCAGCTCGGGTCCCGGGTACGTATCGCATCTAAATCAACAAATCGTCAAGCTATGTCAGTACATGACGAACCAGGCGGACCCAGCGTCCCCTCGTTTCTTCAAGACATGGCCCTGTTCTTGCCCGGAGTTGTTCCCGGTCGAGCAACAGGGCCAGGGGCCACTGTCGGCAAAACGGGACTGGGGTACCCACAGTCACCGGGGACGCGTGGGTCTTCGGCCACGTCAGTTCCCCGGGGCCACATCCTGCACGACTAACGACCGGCTACGACCGTGTCTCCCGCACGGTGTCCGGGCCTAGGGCGCGCCTCCCCGCGCCCGGATACGCCGCCCCCGGCCCCGAGTCTGCCTCTCCGTGCCCGGGGGCACCGCCCCCAGGCCCGGGTGACAGGCGATGGGGCGCGCCGCGCCCCGCCGCCCGGTCGGACGTGCGTGGATTTCAAGACGCCCCGTGGGCCTGCTCCCTGCACAGTCCGAGACACGCGACGTGCACTGACACTTCTCAACAGGGTGCGCTGCTGTAGCCGTACACAGCGGCCCGGCAAAGACCCGACCAGGCCAGCCGCCCGCAGGGTGCGACCGGGCGACCCGGCGTGCCTCCCGCACGGCTCAGCAAGCGGGCATGGGCGACTAGACGTCCCTCCGGCGCGGCGCGGCAGGCGGCGGCGTGCGTACGAGCGGCAGGGCAGATGACAGAGCTTCCTCTCCCTCTTCATGTATTGGCACTGTGGACTCCCCTCACCTATAAAGGAGGATCCATGCCTCTCTCTCTCGGCAGACAGAGTTCGGGCCTCAGGTCACCCAGGCAGCTCTTGCCCCTGGCTCTCTCTCTCTCGAAGTCTCAAGTCCCCGGGCTAGCTTCCGAGCTCCCCGCAGGGACCATTTGTAGCCGCAATCCCACATTCATCTACCACAGATAGCCAACCACACACACAGGAGTAGGGTATTACGCTCCGGCGGCCCGAACCTGTATAAATCCTCGTGTCTCCCTTGTGCGTGCGGTTGATCATCTTTCCCGCGCGGTCACAAGGATCCGGACGGTCCGGACCCAATCGGGACGGTCCGGACCCTTCTGTCCTATCGCGCTTCGGACGGTCCGGTCCCGATCCGGACGGTCCGGACGTCACTCTTCCAGCTCGGGCCCCCTCTGTCCTGCCCGAGCGTTGATCCGTCTAACGCCGACTTGCCTGAAAACTACTCCCCTGGCCGAATCTCAAAGGGGGGTCTCCTGACTTCCCGCTGTCGAGGTTCCATTCTCCGACAACTCCAGAATCAGGCCATCTAGTACCGATGCTAATGCGAGCATAGCACATAGAGATGAAAAGAACAGAATATAATCAGATTTTTCTTGTGTGAAATCTACAACCAAACATGCTAATTTCTTCAGAAAGTAATCAAAATTCCATGGCAATTGGTCAGATCACAACTGGAAACATACCTGTATGTGAGAACCTGTTGCGAGATAAGTATTTTTAAATTACTCATTACCTGGGAGAATTATAAAGCCAACTATAAATGATGTTTCCAAGTGAATCTCCTGTGCTTTATAGATATCAGGGATTTTTTAAAAAAATTAATTTTTCTATCTTATCATCACTGTTGTATGTAAGTCTTTGCTGGTTATGACATTCTTATACTTTTTGTCCTATTGCAGATTTGATTTATGTTTTAATCACTGTTATACACGCTTAGATTGTTGCTACGATACTTTTATGGCATCAATCTATTTTGTTTTAATTTATGTTCTATATGTTTCCTGTCAATTTCAATATGATTCAATGCTTGTCAATTTGAGCTAGATAGATTGCCATGGCTTTTGAAGGTGATCATTGGACACGAATGATGTCAGAGGATACTAATGTTGATAATATTTCACTGTCAATACCATCGGAAACCTTTGGTACCCAACGTAGTACCCAAATTAGTAGTGCAAAGTCATCCAAGAGAGCAGGCAACTACACCCATCAGGAGGACATTCAGTTGTGCATCTCATGGGAGAGCATTAGCACAGATCCTGTCACTGCCAATGAGCAACCAGAAAAGGCTTATTGGAAAAGGATTGCTGATCACTTTCATGCCCATAAGAACTTTGAGTCCGATAGGAGTGCTAACTCTCTTGAGCACTGTTGGAGTACCATTCAAAAGGAATGCCAGAGGTTTCAAGCAATATTTGAAACTATTGAGCGTCGGCATCCAAGCGGTATACCATACGAGGAGCATGTAAGTTCATTTGTACATTGTGAATTGTCCTAAATTTATAATAAAATGTGTACTAACTTTGGAACTCATTTGTATCTCTCTTTGCCGTAGTTGCTGGAAGCGCAAGCTATGTGGGCAAGGAAGGATCCAAAGCAGAAATCATTCCAATTCACTAATTGTTGGCTCAAGGTGAGGAATAGTCAAAAATTCCTTACACTTGATACAAACAAGAGGCCAAGGACTAGCAACTCTCCACCATTAACTGCCCAAAATGGTGCACAAGAAGAGGGTACCAAGAGCCAATCTCCTGATTCATCAGAGCCAACTTCAAATAAAAGACTAATGGGAAGGAAGCAAGCAAAGGAGAAGATGAAGAGTGGAGGGGAAGCTGGAACATGCAAGGAACTCGTACAAGATTATATCCTGCAGAAAGAGAAACTGAAGGAAGAGAGATGAAAGGAGAGTAAGATGATCCAGGAGCGCAAGATCTTATGTGAAGAGCGCAAGATTATGCTTAAGGAGCACAAGTTGATGTGGGGGAGCAAGAACAGAAGATCATGTTCTGTGATATCTCCACCATGGATCCAGAACAAAAGACCTATATGCTAGCAATGAGGGCACAAATTGCAGCTCAAAAGGTTACAGGCATCAATGGCGGTCTTGGTGGATGTAGTGATGGCATAGGTGGAGATAGTGGTAACATTTGAGTGTAGTATGGACTATTTATGTTTGTGCCTCTATTTATGTTAGTCGAACCATTTAATTTTTTTGAAACTATTTATGTTTATCGAATCATTTATGTTTGTGAAACTATTTTTTTTGGAATCATTTATGTTTCTAGAATCATTTGTGGACTATTTTTGTTGGTCAAAGCATTTATATTGTTTGATATTGAGAATTGTTATGCAATATTCAATATAAGTATGATTGTAATATTCACAATTTTGTAATTTTTATGGATGATCTTCTCTGACGATGATGATATTATTGAGCAATGGTGGGAGGAAGAGGAGGAATCTGATGATGATGATCTCATTGTATTAGCTATGCTTTGCGATATGGATGATGAAGAGAGGCAGAAGAAGAAGCGTCGTGGATCAGTGCCGGGTCATCAGGTAGTTCGAAGGGACATGTTTGGTGGTAATTTGCGCATTGTGGCTGACTACTTTGCAGATCCTCCTGTGTACAATGAAAAGTTCTTCAGGAGAAGGTTTAGAATGTCCAAACAACTATTCTTGCGCATAGTGGCTGGGGTGGAGGCTCATGATAACTATTTTACACAGAGACCAAATGCAGTAGGCCTTCTTGGAGCCACTGCACAGCAGAAGGTGGTTGGATCATTCCGTATGCTTGCATATGATGTTCCAGCTGATTCAATGGATGAAATTGTAAGGATTGCTGAGAGTAACATGCTAGAAGCTTTTCACCACTTTGTACGGGCTGTGGTTGCAGTGTTTAGTGAGCAATACTTGAGGGCACATACTGTTGATGACACTACAAGATTAATAGCTATGAACACTAAAAGAGGATGGCCTGGCATGCTTAGTTGCATTGATTGTATGCATTGGAGATGGAAGAATTGCCCAACAGCATGGAAAGAGCAGTATTCGGGGCATGTGGATGGTCCAACCATGATCCTTGAAGCTGTTGCATCTGAGGATTTGTGGATTTGGCATTCTTTCTTTGGACTACCTGGCTCTCTCAACGATATCAATGTTTTGCATAGGTCTCCATTATTTCAAAGGCTAACTTCAGGGACTTCACCACCTGTGGAGTATATTGTTAATGGTAACAAGTACACTATAGGATACTATCTTGCAGATAGGATCTATCCTTCATGGGCGACTTTTGTTAAGAGCTATAGCAATCCACAAGGCAACAAAAAAATTCATTTCACAAAAGCTCAAGAATCAGTGCGAAAGGATGTAGAGAGAGCATTTGGTGTCCTACAAGCTCGATTTACTATGGTGAGGGGTCCTGCTAGATTTTGGGATAAGAACACCCTATGATACATATTGACAGCTGCTGTTATCATGCACAATATGATCATTGAAAATGAGTGAGATACAGATAACGATGGGGGCTATGACTATGATCAAGATGGAGGCGAGGTGTTGAGGGAGGAGGAGTACCAACGGCATAATCCACTCGTACTCGACGAGTTCCTCAAGATTCATCAGGAAATTGAGGATAAGCAAGTGTATGAGAGACTTCGAGATGATCTTGTGGAGCATTTGTGGGCACTTCATGGCGCTAACTAGTATGATTTGTTGTAGTTTGATCGTAATTTATTAGTATGTGGTGTGATAAACGATTTCTATATGCCTATATGATTTTTATGTTTGGAAAAAAATTTGAATTTGAATTTGAATTTGAATTTAAATTGTCTTATTTGAAATCATGAATTTGAATATGATTTATTGTTATGGTTTATAAATATTTGAGTTTGAATTTTAGTGATGTAATATGAAAAATATACATATGATTATATTGAAATATGAGAGAAAAAAAATAGGGACTCAGATTTAAGGGCCCTTGTTGGAGTTGGGTGTCAAAAACAGAGCTCCAAAAAATAAAATGAGTCCCTACTCAGAAAGTAGGGACTTTGTTTTTGGGGCTACTATTGGAGATGCTCTAACACGTCCTCTCTCATATTCCCTCCCTCTTCTATTTTTTTTGTTATATTAGTTAGATGGAAACCATGATCTGTGACAACAAATTTTAATCGACTGTAGCATCTAAATCATATAGCTAATTTCTGATCCGGCCTTTTGCACGTCATTCAAGCAATCATAAAATTTATGAAAAAAGATTATAAATTAACCTTTTCCATGCCATTCAAGCAATCATACACAATATGAAAAAATATTATAAATTTTATAACCGTATATACCTTGATCTACAGTGACAGAAATAAAATGAACCTAACTATGAGTGATATTCCAAAAAAAATTAACCCCCTCTACTATGAAATTGTGATAAGCAAAAATAATGCTATTAATCCTTCATTTATTTATTTTTTATCTTTATTACATTAAACATCTTCTAGGGCGTACGATATTTCCACTTAAACGAGTCACCCATTATTTTCAATCATTAGATCTACTTTTGAAAAACATAAAACACAAAGTGCCCGCCCTCTCCCTCTATGGCTCGAGCTATCACCACTTTTCTCTCCTCCCTATTTTTTAGCTATCAAACTAAAAGCTAGATGGATTAAAAAGATAAGAAGATTTAGACAGGTTTAAACCCTCGACGAGAGGTAATACCCTACTATTGTTATGGTAGATTACTTTCACTTGTGTATGGGTTGTTCCTCCATGGAGGCTCCCTGTCTTATATAGGTTGAGGGGCAAAGGTTACAAGGTAGAAAACCCAGCCAGATACGGCCTAGGGTTTTCTTATCTATACATAGAATATTTGGCTA
Source organism: Oryza meyeriana var. granulata (assembly GCA_003991445.1). Classification (NCBI taxonomy): domain Eukaryota; kingdom Viridiplantae; phylum Streptophyta; class Magnoliopsida; order Poales; family Poaceae; genus Oryza; species Oryza meyeriana. The sequence continues at coordinate 74,121 of RYFJ01000268.1, read as the reverse complement.
GGACTTTATCCCTCTTCTTGTCGTGCAAGGTAACATAAAGCCAAGTTCTATTCTATCTTTAATTACATGGGTCTGCCCCCCTCCTATCCGTGTGGCCGTGTTTGTCTCCTGTAATTGTTTATGGCATACAGTTGGTCTGTATATCACCGTAAATAGTATATTTCTTTACATATTAAAATATACCAATTGATATTGTATATTGCATCATTATATATCATTCTACAAACATGTGTAGCTAAATTAAATCTGCACTGTCCAAACAATTAAATCTACACTATCCAAACAAAAATTATAAATTCAACTTCGAAACAATATTTTATCGAAGGACAACAACCCTACCCTTTACATCTCATCCAAATTGCTATAAAAATTATGAAATAATTCAACAACACAGGCTACACCATCATACATTGTTTTGCAAAGATGCATTGCTAAATTAGATATACATTGTCTAAGCAAAAAAAGAACAAACTCAAATATGAATAGTCCAAGCCACTGCATACAAAAATCCGATGCCTTTAGTTGGAGGAAACACTCCGTTACAGAATTACTTCATGAAATTTTTAAAACATGCTCCAATAATCCAAGCAAGCCAAATGATCTTTCGTATAATTGCTCTAGAATATATTCTATGTTACCATCTAATCGACTTTAGATGGTGTTTAATTGACTTTTAGTATATCGTATATAGATACACATACATGTGGCTATGAGTTTCTATACTTTTCAGGTATGAGCACAAATTCATTTATTTTCTTTATGCACAAACCATTAAAAAGGTGAATCATCCATCTATACGAACATCAACTGGCTATTAACATGTTTGTCCCGTATATATACACTTGAAGGACTAACTTTGGAATCCATTTTTTACAATATTCCAAGACATGAAAAGAATAGGATTAACTAAACTTGATCAAGAATGTGAACAAAGGTTGCACCATCATACATTGTTTTTGAAAAATGCATAGCTAAATTAGACACACACTACCTGAAAAAAAAAAGCTCAAATATGAATGATCCAAGCCGCCAAAATTTCGAAGGACAACACCCCTACTCGTTTACATGTCATATGAATTGCCATAAAAAATTACGAAATAATTCAACAACACAGGTTGCACCATCATATATTGTTTTGCGTAGCTAAATTAGATATACATTGCATAAAAAATTAGATGCCTTTAGTTAGAGAAAACAATCCGATTACTTCATTAATTTTTTTGAAATGAGCTCAAATAATCCAAGCAAGCCAAATGATCTTTCACGTAAGTGCTCTAAACTATATTCTATATTACCATCTAATCGACTTTAGATAGTGTTTAATGCACTTTTAGTATATCTTAGATAGATATTCAAGCATGTGGCTATGGCCTTCTACACCTTTCATGTATGAACACAATTTCATTTATTTTCTTTATGCACAAAGTATTAAAAAGGTGAATCATCCTTATTTATGAACATTAACCAGCTATGAACATATTTGTCATGTACATACACACTTGAAGGATTAACTTTAGGGTCGATTTAAATTTTATGATATACCAAGACATGAGAAAAAAGGATTAACTAAACTGATCCAGAATGTGAACACCACTACGATGGATCATATGGCAACCTCCACAGGTGTAACCACCACATCTCAGCATCTACACAAGTATTGCAACCATGGGGCACCATGACTAGGAGTTGCAAAAAAACCATCAACACCAAACAATTGTCATCATATATACCTTGATCTTCAGTGCCAGAAATAAAATGAACCTAACTATGAGTGATATTCCAAAAAAATTAACCCCCTCTATTATGAAATTGTGATAAGTACAAATAATGCTATTAATCCTTCATTTATTTATTTTTAATCTTTATTACATTAAACATCTTCTAGGGCGCACGATGTTTCCACTTAAATCAGTCACCCATTATTTTCAATCACTAGATCTATCTTTAAAAAACATAAAACACAAAGAGTGCCCGCCCTCTCCCTCTCTGGCTCGAGCTATCACCTCCTCTCTCTCATCCCTATTTTTTAGCTATCAAACTAAAAGCTGAATGGATTTAAAATACAAAAAAATTTAGACAGGTTACTTTTAATTTAAAAAGCAATTAATTATTAGACATGTTTTCTAAACAAACTAAGTCTACCTTCTTTTTAGATGACGAAGAAGATTATAGATAATTGCTTGTAGAGATGAATTAAATATTATATTGTATAAAGCTAGCAAATAGCTTGGAAAAATTATCTAGCAATACTGACGAAGAAAATTTATGGAGAAACCATACTTTTGAAACGTGGCAGGTGCAATCCGGTTGGCATTTCACCCTTATAAGTTTCTCAAACACGGCCTATGATACTTGTCCACGCGAATGTACAGACTACCTTTCTAGTTTATATATATAAGTGAAGTATTTTTAAGTATGGAGGGAGTAAGTAGTAAAGAAAAGGGTTAAGAAAATGAGACCGACCGTGATGTGGACGGAGAGACACTATGTATCACCGTTTCAGAGTATCTGTCACTGTCATAGAAGGTGTGTTCTGGATTTTTTTTTCCCGCGAAACACTTTACAGATTAAATCTATGACACTTATATACATGAGTGTATAAACATAAACACACATCCTCTTTCTATGAGCACCTTTAAAGGATTAAGCCGATATCTCTTGAGATTAATGAAGTCACTTTACGTATTCTGAAAAATTTGTTATCGAGAATATCAAGACATGTTTGTTGCAATTTTTTCAGGTCACTTTACCCATCTAAAAGAAACTGTAACTCTGTGTGCCAAGTCGATTTATGTAAAACTAGTCTCTACTCGACTCTGGAGTTTACGAGTTAAGTCAAGTTCAAACTTTTATTTGTTTGATTAATTAGTCAGCTTGAGTTAATTTCATAAGCTACTCGTTTAGCTCGGCATTAAACCATAAGCCCATTACTCACATGTTATAGGCCTATAGACCATCGGCTTAAACCGCTAACTGTAACACAACTTTTGTGAGTCATACCATCAGCTGTAACATAATTTTACAAGTCATTATATATAGCATGTTGGCCATAAACCTCAGTCCACTACTTAAAAATGACTTTCATCAATACCCCCTCAAACAACACCGGCGAATCAAGCATCCAATAGCCTGTATTAAGTGAGGCGCAGCGGTGGACGGTGACAGACCACCTGCGACACAAGTGGTGGCTTAAGAAGACTGCCTGCGGAAATTAATCTATTTCTACCACGTGGACTTAAGAGATTGTCTATGGTAAACATGTTTACACGGGCAGGTATTTAAGTGGGCCATATGCGAAAATGCATTGTCACAGTAAGCCGCCCGCATAAGGAAGTAGATTTCCGCAAGCGGTCGGTTATTCACCTATGCAAATGTTCGATTTTTATAGGCCTTTAGTTATATGCGACACAACCGATTGCCTGCGAAACTGTTTTGATTGTTTACGATAGCCTGTTTTATGCAAGTGGTCCTAGACCCATAATCATGCTACACACAGATTTGAAACCATATTTGTGTTTAAGGAGCCAACTCAACTCAAGCTTCTTAACAAATAAGCATAGTTTTCTTTTTGAACTCGTTATGTTAACTAATCATGCCAACCCAGCTCGTTAACGAGTTTTCACGACTCGAGTCAAGTTTGGTCATTAGCCACCCCTACTTTGATCTAGCAGCTACCCGGCCGTTATATATATTTTAGTACCTTCACATTAGCACGACGAAGCACTCAATAAACGGAGGCATTAATTATCACCCAATCCACTGAGCTCTGATTTCGCAACTATACGTGTGTTGCCGTGACTGTGAATTAGGGTTCACTATTTTAGAGTGTATAAACTGTTGAAAATATAAGATTTAATTTATTTCATAAATAAATTATAATATTAAATATATAAACTAATACAACCATCTCATAAAATCTAAACATATATAGAACGGAACAACACATGAATAGATCGAATATATATCGACAGTTCTGCTCAGGAGGAGGGTTTAGTGCAGTAGCACATATTACACATGTGACGTACGGTATAGTATATCGACGATGACGCACAACGCCTAAATATAGAGGAAGACTAACTGCGATGAACGAACAATAACCAGTTACATGAAATACTTCTCAAAAACTTATTTGCCCTCTCTCAAAACAAGACTTCATGAGAACTATGGTTCCTGATGCCATAAGCCATGCCGACCTTTGAAATGAGCAAGTGAATCTGTCATGTCCGTGTGACTGTCCTGGCGAAACAGGGGTAAGGAGACTAACGACGACGACGCTGAAACTGTTTCAATTAACTTATAGCTGAAGCTTATTCCTTTATTTTATGTTAGCGTGTTTTTCGAACGGTTAAGTATGTTTTTAAATACTTTATATATATAATTTCTTTAAAAATCAGATAAATCTATTGTTCAAGTTTGTAATAGTTAATACTCAATTAATCATACGCTAATAATTTATCTCATTTTACATGGTGCTGATAAGCTCTTTCACTCTTTCACTCGTGCCTTTAAGCATCGTTCTCAAGAGTTTTTTGGTTTAGCTTATTGGTGCCATATAAAATGAAACGGATTATTAGCATATAATTAATTGAGTATTAACTATTGCAAACTTGAAAAGTAGATTTATTTTATTTTTAAGAAACTTATACATAGAAAATTTTTGTAAAAAATATACCCTTTAGTAATTCGGAAAGCGTGCTCATAAAAAACAAGATAGTAGCATAAGTACCATTCTTAACGGCTTATGGCTTGAGCTTATTTATCGATTTTCGTGAGTATGTTTTTTAAATTGTTAAATGGTACATCTTTTATAAAAGTTTTCTATATAGAAATTCTTTTAAAAAATCAAATAAATTTATTTTTAAATTTATAATAATTACTTAATTAATTATATACCTAATGACCTCATCCGTGTGAGAATAAGCTCAGCAGCTCTAGTCATTTTGAATGGGCCCTTAAACCCATACTCTTTAGAACTATGCCTAATTTCTTCATTTCTTCGGCCATGGTGAGAGTAGGTTGGGTTGGTGAATGCGAATACACCTTTCAATCTCAACGAATCGAGGCGGCGTATACAGATGAGTGTGTGCCAGCCGGCTCAGACTCCTTAAACACAAGAAAAGAATTAGTAAAGAAAAGGGTCGAGACAATGATACCGACCGTGATTTGGAGTGAGAGACACCATGTACACGTTTCAGTCCTTCAGAGTATCTCTCACTGTCATAGAAGGCTGTGTTCTGGAATTCTTTTTTTCCGCGAAACACATTACAGATACAGGCACTGTTCTGCTCCTCGTTTTTCAGCCGGTTGAATTAGCTACTTCCTGGTTTCTTAATAGCATATTTTTTAAATTATTATATGGTATGTTTCTTAAATTTTTTATATAGAGCAGTTTAAAAAATTAAATAAATCTAATTTTTAAGTTTATAATAATTAATACTTTAATAATACTAATTTTTAATTTTTAAGTTTATAATAGTTAATACTAATGACCCACCGTGCCTCCAGCTAAAATGAACGGGCCCACAGACGCTCATATAAACACGTGTTATGGGCACCCGATTATTCTGCACTATAAGAGGTATACGAAATATCTAGTTGGATAGGATTTCAAATAAAAACCAAATAAGTGCAATAACCATCCAACCTCATCGCAGCCTTGTCATACAAACCACCAATTATAAGGCAAAACAACCGAACGTCAGACTAAGAACACGAGAGATATTTGGAAGAATAGTTACACCAGTCCACACAGCGAGATATGCCCGTCAAACCACACGAAGGCGGCGACCAAACACGATACATATCTCTGAGGACATGGTCTACGGTTGAACTATTCTCCATATATCTCAACTGTTCTAAGTATATACTCATGCAGACTAGCCTCAGGAAAATTGCCAGTCCACAATTTCATTTCTAGCAATGGTATACAATAAATGGTTATACAAGTAAGTAAACTGAATATACTACATCAGAGTTACATAGGTCGAATGACTGAATAATATGATTCAGCGGAAGCTTGTCTACCCATACCACAGGCAATCCGACTAGGGGTACACCCCTTAAAGAATCAACCTTGAAGAAACAGCAAATTCCCGTAGCACTCAACCTACAGCAAGGATTAATAATAGCGCAAGCAAGAGTCAGTACATTACCGAAATAATGTACTGGCAAGGACAATCCTATATGCTACATGCGAGCTCTAAAATCAAGGAAATGGCTATTTGCAGGTTCAGCTTTGCATAAAACCAATTTTAGTTCACAATCATTTTGCAACGGTAATTTAGAAAGCATTTAAACAAGTACATAAGTAAATCATGATCATATATATATATATCATAAAATACACAATATCCGGATGGCTGCCATACGCGGCATCAGGCCATCAATGCCATATCCATACCCTCATCATTTCCCAAAACATCTCAAAATTCACCCATACCAAGTCCCATGTTCACAAACACATTTATAAAGTATAAATCTATACTCAATGGACACAACCATACCGCTCATGACCGTGAGCACGGCTAATCGATTAGTTTTAACTCTGCAGAGTTTGTATATCGTTACCCACATGATGTGATAGAAGCTAAACGGCTACACTCTAGTTTGTCCGGTACCCGTCGGTACCACCACACTCTGCACATTGAATACGGTCTAGAGGTCACAATACAGCTTTTACATTACCTAACGTTTAGCCTTGCACCAGCACGAGGTGTGTTACTCCACATCAGGGTGCAAACCCGATGCCGTGGGTGGCGGGCCCACGCCTTAAACCCAGCGCCGTGGCCGCAGCCTACCCAGCTCCCCACGAGGCACACAACGTTGTATTGGACACGCTTAGACGCCTACGCCATGAGGTGATCACAGTCCCTCATGGTTCACATAGGTAGCTCCTCTAGACAGCCCTACAGTACAGTCGTAGGCACTGCCCATACTACTCTGCCTACCAAAATGCAAGGCTAAACATTAAGTAACATAATCCACTATGACTATCCCATACTAGCACATGTGGTTGTACTGTTTAATATGAGGAATGACACTGAGTTCGGTCCTTAAGCGACCTAGGCAAACACTCCCCCTATCGGTGTGCAACTACTTCATATGCACACCACTTGCCGCCCAAATCTAAATCAGGTTTTTCAGCATTTTAGTTCACAAATAATCAGAGGCTTCACCTCTGTCCAGAAGTCATAAAATTTCTATTTTCAAATGTATATAATGATCACTGTAATATTTAGCACGTTACTAAGCATGGCTAAGCATAAGTAAGTGTATTAACTTAATATAGACCCCATGAGTATAAGCCAAGTACTTTAATCAAGCCTAAAGTTACATAGAGCAAGGAACACAAGGTTCTAAGGTGGATCATGCAACTAATAGGTTATAACTACCATTTACCATACCATTTACCACAATTCAAATACCGTTATTCATAAATATGCATGCAATTTTACAAACAACACATTTCATTTCCCAAAACATAGAATTCAATTTGTTCAAGGAGGAGGGGAGAAAATTTGCCTTACTCTCGAGTACTCGGATACCAACTATTTCACTTTTTCCCCGATATCGAATTCGTTCTCTAGAAAGAAAATACCGTACAACCGAATAAATAGCAAATAATGCGAAAAATACAAAATGCTCTAATATGCATGAGATTTATACCTTAGGTTGCTACTGGTCTAAAGTGAATTTAGGTGAAAGGATTTCTATTTTATCACGTTCTGTTTGAGAGTTATGAATTTTACGAGTTCTATACGAAAATACGTCCGAATACGATATAAGGTAAAATCTGAAGTTATTTTAATATGTGTGAAATTTACACAGTGGTTTGGTACTGACTTTGTATGATTTTTAGTGAAGGAAGTTCTATTTTATTATTTTGCAATTTGGAGATATAAATTTTAGAAGACTTATACACAAATACGTCTAGTTACAAAATAATCTTAAAGGTTCAATTTACTTTAATGTGAGTGGAGCCTAAACCATGGTTTAGTACTGGTCATTGATAAATTTTAGTAAAGAAGTTTCTGTTTTATAAACTTCTATTTTGAGGGATGTAGATTTTATAATTTCTATTCTACATTATGTCATTTATTCCTTTAGTTGAAGTTGTGGAATATTTTTAGTAAGTAGTGTTGTCAAACTTACTTTGCAGTGGCAAAGAGTACAATTTTATAAAATTAACCTAACTGGTTTCATAATTTTTTGAAACATATATGAATTTCTTATGTATTTTATAAGCTTTTGTGTATATTAAGTAAATTTTATGTTACACGGACTTTTAAGGATGTTTCCTGTACATATGTGTCAACTTTTAGCTTTCAGTAATAAAGAGGATAATTTATAGGTTTAACAAAACTGAGTTCATCATTTTTGAAGTTAATATGAATTTCCTACATATTTTACAAATCATAGTGTATATTGTGTTAATCATTTGTTACATTAATTTTAGATGGATCTCTTGTACTGCATGTTTCAGATTTTTGTTCTTAGAAATAAAGGGCACAATATTGTGGATTTAACAAAATTAGGTTCACTTGATTTGGAGATAGCATTCTGTTTCTATGAATTTTTCCAACTAATGAACTACTTTATAGCAATTATTTTACTATATAAAATTTAGTGGTATTTTTCTGTACTGAAGGTGCCATGTTTTAGTTCACCATATTAAAGAGAATAGTTTTGTGTTTCCAGCAAAATTTTATTCACCCAATTTGGAGTTGAAATGAATTAGTTATAAGTTTTGTATGTTTACTCATTTTTTTGTTGTAAAATAAATCCTCTAATCATTTTCCATATTGTTTCTCCTTTTCTCTTATTTTTCCCCAGCCGGGCCCACACGCCAGCGAACCAGAACAGGGGAGGCGCGAGGCAGAGCAGAGGCGCGCGCAACCTGACGAGGTTCACGGCGGTGCCAGTGGCGAACGACGGGATTTCGGACGACGCGGCCAAAAGAGAAAGTGAAGAGGAGATCGGGGCGAAGCTATGGGTGGTGGTGGCTCGTGCTATGGTGGCCGGAGTCGGGCACAATGGCGGCGCAGGCGGCGAGGCTTTTCAGGTTAACGAGGCCGATTTGGCTACGGTTGGTTTCTGGCTAAATCAATGCATACATAAGTGTCTACTTGGTACCAGGATGCTCACCGAGGGTCGCGCTAGGCTTGGCGAAGCTAGGACGGCGATGGCATCTCTGAAGATAGCCCGGCGGCGGCGGAAATTCACTGAGCGACGGCGGTGGCTCGATTCGTTCGACAAGCTGCCAAGGGAAGATGCCCATCGTGTTAGAGGTCTCCTAGAGATGGTGTCTAAGCGAGGAATCGAACAGAGGCTAACCAGAGGGGACAAATCGACGACGGCGGCAGGCGGCCAGACTTGGGGAAGAGGGAGGCCGATCTCGAGTCTCACGGCACCTCGTCTCGATTCCTTCGGTCATCTAGCCCTTGGAGGCGAGGCGACGACTTTGGCGCACTGGCTCGGCTTGGATAGGCCGGAACGGTGACGGAGTCACGGCGGCGGTCCAGCGGAGCAGAGAGTGCACGGCAGCGACTCCAGCCGGCGAGTCCTAGGGCGAGGCAATACAAAAATGGATCGGTTAGGGGATGGTGATGACATTCCTGCGGTCGAGAATGAGCAAGGCTCACCGGGGTTGAGTTGGTTTGGATCGAACGGCTGCCGGCGTCGGGGAAGATGAAGCTGCGGCCGGCTTTTTCGAGGTGGAATGTTGGGGTTTCCCTGGAGAACGCGACTAGGTCGAGGAGAGGCTGCTAATGGCGAGGTGGCCTGTCAAAAGGAGGAGGTTGACGTGGAGAGGTCGGCTGTGGTGTCTCTGGTTGCGGCTGACGCATGGGGGAGTGGCGTGGCGTGTTCCTGGCGTGGAGACTGAGCTAGAGCAGTGTCTGAGACTGTCAGGTGGGTCCAGGATGTCTGTGGGGCCCACGTGGCAGTGAAGAATGAGAGAGGAGTTATCTAGAAGCTAAGTCTTGCTAGCTGTCAAGCATGCAGTCTTTACTCAGATGTTTTACTAAGTTACCAAGGGGTATAAATCTGGGTAAAATTACTGTGGGCAGTAGGTGGTATTGGCTAGCTCTGTGCCAAAATTCAAAGTTGTGGGACTTGTAGATTTCTCTGGAGAAAATGGTAAAGTTCGGCCAAAAATCAGTTTCTGATGTGCACTAGTCTGAGTCAGTGAGCTTTGTCCTATTATTTCATTATTATTTCATGTTCAAGTTTTGTGAAGATTGTACTGAAATTTTTTAATGCAATTATTTCGAAATCTAATCCAGGTTCTGGTAAATTTTGGTGAGAATGTGATTGATGGTTTAATTCTGGCAAAAGTGTCAAGTAGTCTGTCTGCAGGTGAAAGTTTTTCTGTATTGCTGAATTAAGAGTATTTATTTGAGACACTTATTGAATTGATAAAATTTGGTAAAAATTACTGGAGATAGAGAATAATGTGATTAACTTTCTGACAAAATTTTATTGCTAGAAGTGATCTGGTTTATTTTTGGTGAATTTTCAAAGTAGGGTTGTTGATCCAGTTTTTCTGCAGTTTCATTTATCTCTCCAGTGCCTTGATCTTATCATTTTATGTGTTTTCTTTAGGAGATAAATTAAACCAAAATTCCTGGTGGTAGGGTTCATGTTGACACACACTTTAGCAAAAGGGCTCTGTCTAATTATTCTTCATTTTCATTTGGTGAATTTTAGAAGTATACCTATTCATTTTTAGCTAGCTTCCTAGTTTTGCTGATTTGAGGGATTTGATTGAAGTATTTATTGAAGTGATAAAATCATGTAAAATTTACATTAGATTAATTATATGGGATAGTGTTTACAGGAATTTTTCTATGATTTTATGTTAGACCTATTTTCCTTAGAAATTATTTAGGCTATACAAATGTATATGCATCTTATTATGGAAATACACTTTAAGATCCAAAAACAATACAAATAAAAGTATGCACATGAAATGGTAATAATTTATTTGTCTATAAATTCCTATGTCGAACATAGTTTATACTCATTTAGCCATATTAACTTTTATTATTTATATTGTGACTTAGGTAAGTCTTTAAATAAGTTAAAAATTTTAACTATAAATGTTTTAGCGTTTCCCCTTTTTTAGATTTACTTTAGTAAATCTACCTCTCATTTTACTCCTTTGTATAGAAAGTATAAGATTTTATTTTCAAGGTCTTTTTGTTAATTTGTTTTGGTTAGAATTTCGAAAGTCGAAATTCTGATATGTTACACGTGTATACTTATTTTAATAAATATAAACACACACTCTAACCCTGTGAGCATCTTTGAAAGACTAAGCCTTGATATTGATGAAGTCCCCACAAATATCTTACTATCGACGGGTATGTCATCTATTATTAAAATAATTAGCTAAAAATATAAGCATCCATACCAAATCTAACTTCAACTCAAGTGAACACGTTAAGAAATCTAACCAGATCGAGAATATTAGAGCATGTCTGTTGTATTTTGTCAGGTCTATTTACTCGACTTGGCAGACCGCTGTTAGAGCTTCAATTGGATTTGATCTGGGGGCGAAAAGAAAGTCGTAACTGAGCTAATAAGTCGACTCATGGAACACTAGTCTTGACTTGACTTGAGAGTTAACAAGTTAAGCCAAGTTCAAACTTTTATTTATTTAATTAATTATTAGTCAACATGAGTTAATTTCATGAGTTACTCATTTAGCTCGCGATACATTAAACCATAAGCTTATTGCCCACACGTTACAGGCCTTTAGACCACCAGTTTAAATCGTCCACTGTAACATAAGTTTTATGAGTTCTGATGTATAGTATGTCGATCATACCCCTAGTCGCAGGCCCACAATCATACTACATGCGGATTTGGAAACATATATTGTGTTTTAACAAGCCAACTCAAGCTTCTTAACAAATCAAGCATAGTTTCCTTTTAAACTCGTTATGTTAACTTTTTTTAATAATGAAATTTAAACACCGACCTTTACTTCAACCAATTATTATGAACTTGACAGCTAAGAAGCTGCGGTCACAATCTGCAACATAACAAGACAACTAAAGATCATCAACACAAAGATAGAGATAAAACATTAAATAATATCCTATTGCTAAACCTTTATTTATTGACGATGTACATGACTATTATCTCAAAACTCCGACATGCACCTTGCAAGAAGTCTTTGCCATTTTTATGCCTTTGCAACATAGTCTACTGTCGAAGATAGTAAGTGCTACGTAAAATACCTACGTATAAGATTAATTGAAGCTTTAAAAACAACATCATTTATAGATCGTTATGTAAAATAATCAAGCCAAGCCAGCTCAATGAGTTTTCACGATTCGAATCAATTTTGGTCTGTGGCCACCCCTACTTTGATCTAGCAGCTACCCCGTTATATCCTAGTACCTTCATATTAGCTCGACGGTATCATGACCTATTTATATTACTTTTGCTACACTTTGAAGGAATTTTATTAATTAAAAATTTAAGCTGAAAACCATCCTACTGGAGCCCACTTTTAAACCTGAAATTTTGAAACTTTAGATCCAAAATTGTGAATCTTGCTGAGTACATCCCCGATACAATACAACCCCTTACTAGTATAAACAGCGGGTCCCTAGTACATCAATAATTTAAAAGTACTTCATCTATTTTTAAATAATTGTTAGCCTTGCTTATGGCACTTTTGATTTGACCACTACTTAGTCTTAAATGGTTAGGCTGATGAATGAAAGTTTAGGTCTAACATGCAATACACATATGAAAACATGTCAAAGTATAAGGATGAGTAATTCCTGTGTCAGCTGTTCAGAAAACGAAAGTGTTATTTTAACAATCTATATAGGATGAAATAATTCAAAGGGTTTGTCTAGTTTTCAGTCAACTAAAAATACTACCAATTTCAGTTAAATTTTTAGACAACTAGAATTGCATTGAGATTCATGCTATAGTAACCTTATCCCCTCACCTTCTTCTTCCTAGTGATGCAATGTGTCTTCTCAGTTCGACGGCCTCCGTATTGAAGCGCTTGTTGTCGCCACACCTGGCCTCGCTGGTGAGGCCTGCCAAACTGGCCTCCTCCCTCCCTATGCCAGGTGGCGGCACCATTCCCTTGTCCCACCTCACCTCCTCCATCTCCAGCGGCATGAGCCAGCAGATCCACTGCCGCCTTCTAACCACATGGCCTCCCTCGTCTCCGCCGCCGACCCTACCCACCGGCAGCCTCCATTCCCGCGGCCTCGCCACCCACCCGTCGGCGCAGCCCATCGCTAGTCCGATCGCCGCACATGGCGATCCCTCTAAGCCCAAGAAAACCCCCCTCATCTCCTTTTCCCAACCGCACTCCCACCCCGACCCCTGCCCTGAAGCCCTAAACTCTAATATCGTCGCCGCTGGAGAAGAGGAGCTTGTCGTCACTGTCACCACCTCTGGGAATGTCGCCGTCATAGGTGAGTTCTCCCCTCCTCCCTCATTCCCCTTATCCGAAGCTTAGAGACGACTCATTGGGTCTAACGGCCAGGAAGCATGTGACTGAAATCTGAAGGCAAGCATTTCCCGAAAGAAAAAAAAATAAAATAAAATAAGTATCATTTGACCAGCGTGGGGATGATATCCTCGCGTTTCATTCGTGCGCGTTGGACTTCTTTGCTTGAATATACAATTGCGTTGAACCGGTCTTCGTGTGCTGGAAATGCGTGGGTGTTGTGATTTTGATAACGACCAGTCGATCATTGACGACGACCCACCTACCATGCTGTCCATGCATGAACTCGATCATCCCCTGAACACTTGCTCCTTGCACTGTCCCACAGACCCAAACACGCATGGGCTGCATTTCGCCCTGCAAAATAATCGGCTTCTGAACCTCGAGCGTGTGCTTTATTGACAGACCTCGTGCACCTTGTCCAACTTGGCGGCCAGTAATGGAGTACTGATGATCATGAGACTCTTATAAAAGGATTCTCCTCTCTTCCTGTCAATCGTGCAACCAACTGAATTGCGAGATCTCTACCGATGCCTAGCTGCCTTTTCGTCTGATCATACCTAGCTACATTCTCCTTGCCCTTTCCTACCATTTAATTCACTTAGGGATAATTTAAAGATGAGAAAAGAGGGAAGAGAAAAAAATCATGTAAAACGAGGTGAGCCATTAGCGCATAATTGAGTATTAATTATTTTAAACTTGACAAATGGATTAATATGATTTTTTAAAGTAAATTTTATATAGAAAATTTTTATAAAAATATACCGTTTAACGGTTCGAAAAACGTGCTCATAAAAAAGAGACATTTTTTTGCCTCTACCGGCAGATACAAACGTAGCCTTAGAAGCGTCCATCGATCCATCGACCATGGCCTCTTCTTTGTCTATCATCGCAATGCTCGTCTTCGTAGGCTGCGCTGCAGTAGCCTTGGCAATAGAGCTGAGCTTCTATGTCGGCGATGTGCAAGGGTGGAGGACCGGTGTCGACTAGACTGCTTGGGCAAAGGGCAAACCTTTCGAGGCCAATGGCACGCTTGGTGAGTCTTAGAGACCTAGCAAGTTTCTTCGCACAATGCTGCCACCAGGGTTCGGTTACCATACGGTCGCGAGGCACAATAATAGTAATAATGCGGTAATTACATACAATTTAAATATTTTAAAATTTTTATTTGGTTTGCCATAATTACAGCATGGTAACCACGCTGATTGTAGAATGTGGTAACCCAGCCTCCGACGGCAAACTAAATCCTGTCCGCTAATATCCACCCAGCTAGACGGACTCTCATTGGCAATCGGCATTGAAGTCAAACTATGATGATTTTATTTGGAGTTAATTGTTCTTCTTTTCTGCGACAAAATAAACGGTAACCCACAACTCATCCAGCTCCATTTATTTTTTTTTCTCCAGTATTCAGACACGCCAGGAACCAGCACACGGTGACAGAGGTGACCGAGAGCGACTACGACACCTGTGCCGTCAGCGGCAATCCCATCAGCAACTTCGAAGGAAGTGCGCTTGTGACATTCATGCCCCTCAGCCCCGGCACGCACTACTTCATCTGCAAAGTCGGCTACCATTGCGCCAACGGCATGAAGCTCGCCGTCACCGTCTCCAACTCCAGCTCCGGCGACACCCCCAGGGAGCAACCCTGGTCCCCCCTTCGTTTTACGCCCACCGGTGGCGCGTCCGCGCGCCTGCACGCCGGCGGCGCCGTCGTCGCGGCCGCCGTTGGCGTCCTCGTCAAGCTCTCCCTCTTCTGATCGGACCGACAAGTATGTCGAGCGGGCTGAGGCAGTGCATGATTCTTGTCTGATGAGATTGTTTGATTTGTTTCGTTCGATCGTGTGTGTGATAATTAAGTGGCCTAACAATTTATTTTTTTCTATGGATTTGTATATTCTCTGATATTATCATCTGTATATGTCAGCATTCTTTATGTCGTTGCAGTTAGAATAAACAATTTTTTTTGAATGGGAAAGCAATAATAAACAACTTTTGGGAAAGCAATAATAAACAACTTTGCTTTAAGATTAACAAACGTTCTCGTCGGAGAAAAAAAGGCCAGAAAGCCCAAATGGCCTTTTACTGCACAGAGTCTGGGCATAAAAGGAAAAAGTCCACTTCGGATCTCTCCACTATAAGTCGAGTTTTATTTATGTCTCTCAACTATAAAACCGGATATAAAACGTACTTCAACTTATAAAATCAGCGTAAATCAAGTCTTTTAACAATATTGAAAGCGGTTTCGGCTGACGTGGCGTCTATGTGACTTGTTTGATTTAGTTTTCGTCCCATATAACATGACATGTCGCTTATGTGATACTAAAGAAAAAATAAAAACAAATACATAGGGTCCACATGTTAGTAAGTAGGTAAAAAACACATAATCTTTTTCTTGTTTGTGTTTACATCATAAGAGAGTAGCGTACAGGCGCTGGAATTTATCATGATATTCTATAATAGGTTTTTTATTTTAAGTGTTATTCCTGAACTCTTTTATCTTTACTGTAATCAAATCTTCTCGAATGTGCACTTTTCTGAACTTCTTAGAGAATTCCTTCCATGTGATGATTTCCTTGTCAGGATGTACAGTTTGAAAATTGATCTACCATTACCATATTACAGTTGGACCACTAAGCTGATAAGAGGCATATAGAACTTTCTCTCATCAGTGTATGGGAGCATGGCGGAGTAGGAGGGGTCAGGGGCGCCACTGCAGCGGCTGTTTCGGCTCTGCTGCATGCTTGATGCGTTTCCTCCCTGTGTTATTTCCTATTCTGTTCATCCCCGATACTTGCATTAGCATTTGTATGTAAGAAGCTTGCCAATTTGGCATGCAATTGCGCTGGACTTTGCCCATGCAACATTATGTGTGATCCAAATTTGCTGGTTTTGACATGTTCTGTCGAATTGTAATCGAATTGTAATCGATAATGTATTTCCTGTTTTTTTTCCTAGATAGATATGCCTGTAGAAAATGTTCAGATGATATACAGAATAGATTTAATGAAACGTTCTGAATTTTTTTTTCTTCATCATCCGCTGGTATCAGCTGGTAGTCTGTACTAGAAAAATGCATTGCCCATGCCTACATACCATATGTGTAGTTTTTGTCTATTTGATGAGCTGGCCTGACTGAATTTCAATCGCTCGTGACATATTGTTTGTAGACAAAATGAAACCAGAAGATGTTGGCCTTACTATCTGAGGGCACTACTCGAGGCGCAGGCCCATGAGCGCCGGGCGGCAGTATGCCTACAGGCAGTAGCGCGGGGACTCCTGGCACGACGGCGGGCGCAGGCTCTCCGTGGGGAGAAATTATCGGAGGAGCAGGCAGCGATGCGCATGCAAGCAGCAGTGCGAGGCTTTCTTGTCCGGCGCATGGTGTGGACGTGGCGCATGGCACTCACGACGGCGCGATGGCAAATCACAGCCTGCAGGTTTGACCACTCACGCTCGCCTGTACTTCCTGCAGAGTTCCAGGTATGGTGTCTCCCGGCAACAACCATAGCAACGCAGCAGCAGGCACCAACGGCGGGTTAATATGAGACAAGAACTGGAGTGGCCGTCTCATCTGTTCAGGCGCCCAGCAGACTCGTTGGCTGCTACATCCTCCGATTTTCAGGCCTCGTGAAGCTAGCTGTTGGGACATTCCCATGGGATCCAGGACGAGATGGTTATAGTCCAACTTTATTTCATATTTTCGTTCTCAATAAGAAAGGTAAGCCGAGATGTAAAAGGCTTAACCCTAGGTCGCGTCGAGTAGGTCTGCGGCAGCTCGTGGGCGAGCTGCTCCGAAGGGAGGGAGAGATGTCATGTGGCACGGCGATGCGCAGGCGCAGGACCAAGCCAGCCACCGGGGGCTAGAAGGAAAGATAGGATTAGTTACCTATTTCTATTCCCTAATAGGAAAGATAGGATTAGTTACCTAATTTTAGGAGCATGTTGCCTCCAGTCGGTTTAGGCCTTAGGCTATATATCCCTGTACTCAGACTCGTGGAGAATTAAGCAAAGTATTATCAATCTAATCTCTCTCTCTCTAAAACAACCAAACCTGCGGCGGAGGGGAAAACCTCACCGGAGAAGACGGATCGCGGCTACGAACTACGTAGCCGAGGTCCAGCTACCCTAAACCACGAGGGCCATGACATCTTCAGACTACAGATGATGATAAATGAACCCTGCTCATTAAAAATAATATATTATATATATACATATGAGCACTTTACGGTGAGTAGCAGGCAGTGCACAAACTAACTGAAATATGGTGAATATATGTGATAAACTACGATGTCTTTCCAATACCAAAACGACTCCATTTTTAGAACAATTTCGCTGACGTTCTTATCTGCCTGATGGTTATCTTCTTTTACCACGAAATGTGGTCATCCGTTTACACGGGGAATAACAGTGTTCAATAAACTACTTATCGGATCGCTGCACATAAGGTTGTATGATCGGGTTGATCCTGAGCCTTCCTCAACTAGTATTTCATGAGTTATTAATGTGTTCTCATGGCTAACTAAATGTGCAATCATGCAGAGGAGAGCTTTCAGCTCGTGCATGCCTAATGTTGTCTTTCAGTCTCAGTAATGCCTTCTTTTTGATCTAGATCAGTGTTTGGTACATGTATGCATAGTTCATCCATGGACTCTAGTATTCAGTTCTGTCGGAAGCCCTTTTTATTGAAAATTAATAATCCATCTATTGTGTTAAAATACTGTTAGCAAGTTTCTTTCTTTATTCATGTCCCTGTCAATTATGTTGTGAAGTGACAACTGGGTCCCACGTAAGATCATATACTTTTATCCATTGCAACGCACGAATATTATGCTAGTATATCTTTACAACTATAAAAACATACTCCTTCTCTCTAACCGTTGTACTTCCCCACCTAAAAAACCAAAGTCTCTAAAAAAACCACCTTACCCAACAAAACAGTACGACTTTACCCTAAAAAATTACTTAAAAAACTCAATATTTCCATAAATAAAATCTATAAAATTACCCGTTATAACACACGGACATAACACTGGTAGAAAAAAAAAGGGGCAAAGGTAAACGCCAAGAAAAAGGGCTTTGCATGCACACAGCCCGGGCACAACCGCACAAACCCATCTCGAGAAAGGCCCATTTCATCTGAACCGCCACGGCAAAAGGCGCATAAGTTATGGACGAACCTCTCCTCCGGCCCAAATAGGCCTGCCTCACGGGGGCTACGTCCGCGCACGCCGTTGGGGCCCATTTAAACCTCCGCCTGTGAAGCCCAGCTTGGATCCTCACGAGCGGTAGCGATCCAAGTTGGGGCGTCCTTCAGCGAATTTTTTTTATTTTTATATTTATTTAATAAAAAATTTACAAAACTACATTTTCATTTCAAAAATTTACAAAAATATACTCCCGCCGCCCTCTGGGAGGGTGATATGTCTGAAACCGCCCTCCCAGAGGACGATATGATGACGTGACTGACGGCCGTTGGCCGACGGCCCACGGCCGTCAGCCATTTTGCAGGCGGCCCCCCGGGCCACACAAAAACCGCCCTCTGAAAGGGCGGCAAGGGGGCCGTCTGTAAAAATCCGGCCGGGGGCCGGCCATTTTACAGGCGGCCCCCTTGCCGCCCTCTCAGAGGGCGGTTTTTGTGTAGCCCGGGGGGCCGCCTGCAAAATAGCCGACCCCCCGGCCGGCCATTTTGCAGGCGGCCCCCTTGCCGCCCTCTGAGAGGGCGGTTTTTGTGCGGCCGAGGGCCGCCTGCAAATGGCCGACCAACGGGCCGGCCATTTTGCAGGCGGCCCCCTTGCCGCCCTCTGGGAGGGCGGTTTTTAGCCCGGGCAGTATAAAACCCCCTCCCAGACTCTAAAAATGTCATAAAATTCACTGAAATTACAGAAAAAAAAGAGAGAGCTGAGAGAGCCTGAACGAAAGCAGCGAAGCTCTGTCAGCTTGCTGATTTGTCTGTAGGTAAAATCTATTATCTCTTTGTAATTTCTATTTCTATGCATAAATTGATGTAGTATTGTACTGGTTATGTGTATAGTACTATATGAAAATAAGTTGTTACTCGTAGATCTGTAGGTCTTTAGTTAATGTGTTAGATGATTTAATTTTTGTAGAGATGTGAGGAAAATATTGGTATCTAGTTTAACTGTATTTTTTCATCAACAGAAATGTCAAATAAGGTGATATTTCAGTTATTTCACGGGCAAGGGAATGTTAGATATGGTCCAGAAGGGGTAGATCTGTCGGATTTTAGTTCAACGGCTAAGGGGATTGATAGACCAGCTGAGAAAAGTTTTGGGTCAGTGTACAACTGGCTGATGCGAGGGTTTCGATTGAACCCCGAGCTCAGCGCAATAACCTTGTATGTAGTAGTCAGTCGTGCAGCTGAAGGTTTTTTTTGGGAACTGATGCCGGTGGATTGCACTGCCACTTGGAGATGGTACGTGGAGAATGCATTTCAACGTGGTTGGCCACTGGGCATACTTGTGTCGATATATGAGAAAGAAAACACTGCTGGTGCAATGCCCGTGCAAGATGATGAGAGTCCAAGTACGGCGGGAGGTAATAGCGAAACAATGGAAGAAAATGAAGAAGGGAATGAAGGAGGGAATGAAGAAGATAGATAGCCAACAGGTGTGGCAGGATTCGTCAGGCGATGCTCACAGTGATTCGTGCGCTCACTTGTCGTGCGGTCGATGCGGTACCTCCCGTAGTTGTACAGCAGCAACAGCCACGGCCAGCAGGAACAGGAACAGGAGCAGGAGCAGGGGTGCGACTGCAGGGTTCCAGTCAGCCATCTGGCCCCTCCAGAGGTAAATTGGACTAACCATCGGTTCGTAACATGTTTCCTTCTATGACATGTACTGTTGTACATCAATATGCTTCCCTACAGCTTTCGCTACACCGTACCTACATCCCTCTGGAGCTAGCACATCGACGCATGGAGTATACCACAGCCGACCACACGCGCAGCTGGGCATGACAACTGCCCCTCGGGCCACCACAGGAGGTCCTTCAGGTTATATCAAAGTTTATTTTTGCCTTGCAAAATTTTGGTTTGCAATTATCAATATTTTGGTCTACATGGTTCTACTCTACAGCGCCGGGGATGTTTGCTGGCGCTGGCTCCTCCACGCAGGGCGTGGGCGTGACAACTGCCCCTCGGGCCACCACAGGAGGTCCTTCAGGTTATATCAAACTTTATTTTTGCCTTACCAAATTTTGATTTGCAATTATCAATATTTTGGTGTACATGGTTCCACTCTACAGCGTCGGGGATGTTTGCTGGCGCTGGCTCCTCCACGCAGGCCGCACGTGGTAGCAGTTGGACACCGGATCCTTTCGAGGGGGACGACTTGGAGGACTCGGGCGAGGAGATCCAGGAGATACTACCAGCCTCGCAGCTCGAAGGAGCTCCGCCACCACAGACACAGGACCCACCAGCTGCCACACCCGTGCAGACGACCCGCGCTGGCCATGCCGTACCACCAGACCGGCTGACGTACTCCCAGGGGCAGGTGCGAGCGCAGGGTAGGAAGACAAAGAGGGCTAGAGGTTACGGTCAGGGCCCGTAGTACGTTGCATCAGTGATAGTTTGTCTGTTGTATATCATGTTTTATTAATTCTATGTATACTGAAGAAACCCCTTTACTTTATTTACGCTCGTCGATCGTTTACGATCTATATTTGTGACGAAACTGATCAAAAACATAAATTTTTCAGTTTCAATTTTACGGCGAAAGTACATTCTGAGCGGTGACAACCGAACACACGTTAATTACATACGAACATAATGAAATTATCCATACAAAGAGTACAAACGGCACATCAAACGTTTCTAGTTATCGTTATTACATGCCTTAGGGAATTTTAAATAGATAACCAAGTAGAGATATAACTACTGTGTGCAGCGTGGGTACTTCCTCTTTTTTCCCGCCACAGATATGCCTGTCCGGACAGGATGACGATGGTCCGGACTATATAATGCAAAACAACAATTTGTACAGTACGGACCGTCCGAACAGGGTGACGATGGTCTGGACTATATACTGTGAAACGGTCATTTGTATAGTTTGGACCGTCCGTATATAGCGCGGACCGTCCGGACAGCACTCTGGGCCCGTCTGCAAAGTAGCTAGTCCGGACCGTCCGTATACAGTGCGGACCGTCCGGACCGACTTTGCAGGCGGCCCCTTGGTGACCCAAAAACCGCCCTCTCAGAGGGCGGCCCCCCGGGCCACACAAAACCGCCCTCTGAGAGGCGGCAAGGGGGCCGCCTTTAAAATGGCCAGCCCCCGGCCGGATTTTTACAGGCGGCCCCCTTGCCGCCCTCTCAGCGGGCGGTTTTTGTGTGGCCCGGGGGACCGTCGGCCAACGGCCGTCAGCCACGTCATCATATCGCCCTCTGGAAGGGCGGTTTCAGACATATCGCCCTCCCAGAGGGCGGCGGGAGTATATTTTTGTAAATTTTTGAAATGAAAATGTAGTTTTGTAAATTTTTTATTAAATAAATATAAAAATAAAAAAAAATTCTCCTTCAGCCACCCAATCAGGATTCCGCGGCCCAGATCGACGCGGCCGTATCGCGAAACCCTAAGCCCTAACCGCAAGCCGCCGGCCTGCCGAGAATAACTGGAGGCTTGCCGTCCGGAGAAAGCAGCAGCAGGCTATAGCGGCGGCGGCGGCGACGGGGATGGCCCTTAAGGCGACGGTCGCGACGGCCGCCATGTCCTAGTAGGCCGCCTCTGCCCACTAGGCACCCCCATGCCGTCGCTTCGACTAAGGAGGTTCGTCGCTCGCGCTCTTCGCCTTCTAGATCATTCTAGAGGGTCCACGTATATTCTGGTGTTGGCGGTTGTTTTGATTCCCGATCTCGTCTTGCGTACTACTATGTATGAAATTATTGACGAATATTTTAGGTCTCTCCAGTTTCTGTGTGCTTCTAGTCTCGGTATGGAGATTTATATGAGTTTTCGCGTCGACGCTCTTTGTTTGTATGTAACCATCAGGATATTTTGCATAGCTAATAGATTTGGGTATAAGATCTAGTGCAATAGACCGAAATAGGAGTGTTTGAACTTGAAGTAGCCAATATTGATTTTCCAACATAGTTGAACGTATATGTGGTTAAGGCGTACCCATAAGCTTGTAGATCTGTCCATTGCACTTGCGGTGGTAGTGCTAGTTTTATAACAGGAAACAGAGTAAACATTTTTCTCTTTGGTCTGATTCAGAGACTAAGGAGCTGTCTGATGCTTCTAGTTGTCTATTGCAAATTTGGTTAGAGTATTTATGGTCTTGATTATTGAAGTTGTGAATCACCGGTTTCCATTTACTTGGAAAGAACTCCTGGAGATACCTTCATCAGAAATGCCTTCAACAAAACATTTCAAATATATTACCGTTTATGGAAATGCATCCTGTTGGGTGTAAAATCTGTGTGTCCTTTTCTGCATATATGATAATATGGGTTTTGTTTACTTGACCTTTTTGTGATTAGTGGCCTAATGTTTCCCTTGTATTTTGAGGACTTGGCCTGGTGTTCTGCTGAAATGCATGTTATTTAGTTGTGTTAAATGGTTTGGTCACCAGATATGTTGTTCTTCCATCATGCGCTACAGTCACTTCCAAAATATTTCTATCATTATGTAGGAATGCTCTACTCACTTGTATTTTCTAACACTGTTTACTTAAAATGGTAATCAATACTTAATAGAGCCTCCAGGCTAAAATTAAAAACCTACAGCTCCATCGTTTCGCAAGTATTTGGACCCACAGTTAGATTGAAAAACTTATGATTGAACCAAGGTCCATATTGTGGATTCTATTTGGATGGTTTTAAAACTCACTGCAAAGAATGCAGAAGAGCTGGAGGTAGCCTATTTCCATATTAGTATTAAACTGTTAATGCAGCATTAATTTTTAGTGTCATCATTTTTTTCGTTGAAGGAGCACATTGCTTAGTTTAATTATGTTGCGGTAGACATTGGGGAAATCAGCTTTTTACGGGATGAGCTACTCAAGATTGATTAAAGTCAGGCCTATGATAAATGTCATCAAGGATCAGAGTTTGTATGACTTGAGGAATAAATTGGGAATAAATTGTCAGAGACGCACATAAAATATCCACGTATAGGGATATTTCCTGAAGAAGGCCCAAGCTTATCTAGTGCCACCCCTGAAATTTGCTCTTCTTTTTTTTCCTGCCTCTTAAGAGATCCTTTGCATCATATTTTGTGATATCTTACTGCATGCCTTCGTGTTGGGTTTTTCTATGTGCTGTGTGGGTGTTGATTAGTATTATGGCAGTGAGGAGAAATTGGAAGGCCGGTCTTACGGCTGCCTCCCGCTCCCTCCTATATTTGATGATTTATTTTCACAATATCTGGGTATGGGATGGGATGGGATGGTAGTAGCATGATGCAGTCCGGCGAAAGGTTCTCTGAGCCATCTGTTATTTTAGCTTAACTTATGTTCAGTACATTTTCCTCTGTGGAGTTCTTTTTGAGGGCAAAAGTATTGCAGATTAGTTTGGGGTGCCCATTACACGTGCAGGAACACAATAATGCCCAGCCCGAAGCACGATGGAACTTGCACATTATGGTGTAGTATTGGTATTGTATATTGTTCTAGAAGAAGCATGGATTACATTGCATTCTTTGTATTGTGTGAAACTCATGATTTTATTCATCTGTTTCAGGTATTTCCGGTTATGAGCCCTTTTTCCGAATTTTTCTGCTCCTGCACTCAATCACTGGACGTTGGAGGCGTCAGTTTTGTATGTATATTTTAGTTTTGTGAAGGGGCTGTGTTTTGCTTTACCGGTCCAGTTATACTTAAACTGGGCCTTGAATGGGTTAACAGTCTAAAAGAAACGGGAAAAAGAATACTTTGACTCCCTCAACTACTATGGCCTGAATCTAATTTGTACCCTCCAACCATAAAATATCGGGTATATCGAGTCCCTCAACTATCAAAACTGGTGAAAATTGACTCTCTCAACGGTTTTGAGAGTGGTTTTTATTGACATGGCGCCTATGTGGCATGGTTGATCTGACCTCCATCTGTCGTGGCGTTTACGTGACACTAGAAACAAAAATAAAAAAAATAAAAACACTAATGGGACCTTCGCGTCAGTGAGACTTACACTTACACTAGAAAAAGAAATTAAAAACGCAGTGCTTCGTTGGACTCTCCTTCGTGCGGATATGCGGCGCACAAGGTGGAGAACCAGGCGCGGTTCTAGCCGTGGCTGCCCTCCTCGTCGTGATTTCGGCCGTGACCATCCCTCTTTGCGAGCCATCATCGTCGTCGCCGCTTAGCCTCCTCACCGCTGTAAGGAGGCAGGGGCATCCTCGTCGCCTGGTTGCTTAACTCCCGAGTATACCCCCAGTCAGATCTGGGCAGTGATGAGCTTGACGAGTCGGCGACGGCAGCGGTAGCTTGGGCTCGAGCTCGAGCTCATAGCGGTGGAGGGGCGGGTCGGCAGGGAGGGCGGTGCGGCGGGGAGGGTGCGGGAGCCGGCGGTGGGAGGGGAGGCAGAGGCAGGGGTGGTTGCCACCGCTCGGCCTCTTCGGGTCAAATCCTGGAGGGCCTCGCCGACCAGCTTCTTGAGAGGAGCTTTGTGACCTCAGCGCCGCCGCTGGCCTTGATGCCTTCCTCCTCTCGCCGGCCTCAATGCCTCCCCACCAGCTCTTCGCTACCGACCTTGATGCCTCCCCGCCCGCTCGCCTCCCACCTCTCGCTGCTCGCCTTCTCGGTGTCGCCGAGCACCTTAAGCTCCCTCTCCCACGGCCGCCGAGCACTTCGAGCTTCCCCACCCATGGCCGCCTATCACCTCGAGCTCCTCCATCGATTGTCAGATCTAGGCTCCAGGGCAGCTCTGGGGGGAGGGAGGGGATTAGGAGAGCGGAGGGCGCGTGGGAGGCGGCCGGTCACGGGCATAGGCAGATGAGTGGTTCTAGCGTCAACGCCTATCTGCCTGACCTCGGCAACCCCGCAGCTCGAGCTCCTCGGCGAGGGACGCTTCACTGCCACTGCCACCATGGTGCTGCCGCCTTGCTGCCTCTCCTCAACCTCCCGCTTCCCTGCTGGAGCCCATCGCTGCCCTGCTACTGCCGAGGGGAAATATTGTGCGAGATAGCGAGAGAAAGGGTAGGGAAGGAAGGAGAGAGAGGGGATGACATATGGGCTCCACTCTATTTGTTATTTGTGTGATGACTGGGTGGCCACGTGGACGCTACGTGAGCGAACACCCACCGTTAATACTGCTGAGAAGTTATTTTATACCGATTTTAATAGTTAGAGGAGTCGATTTACCCGGTTTTGCGGTTAGAAGGCATGAATTAGATTCGAGCCATAACTGAGGAAGTCGAAGTATACTTTTTCTAAAGAATCGTTACAAAATACGATAGGGCCGTTATGGGCAGGGATCCGATCTAGTCAGCTGGATATTCACGGGAATGGGCTAATAGTGACATGTCATCCTATTTAATAAGAATGAAACCCTCCATTGGGAGTGGCCTAAAGTATGTTAGGCCATTTCTAGTGGGAGGTTTTATTTTTATGTTTCCAAAAATGTTACATAAGCAAAAAAAATCTAGTAATAGTTGAAATATCTTTTTATTTTTGTTGTTTTATAGACAATACGTGCAAGAGATAAGTTGTATTGAAAATAGTATACATATGGTTTTATCTACATAAAATTCATTTCACTTCTCTTTTCATTAACTCTTTATCATATTATAAAAATAATGACATAACATACTATTTAATGAGAATGAAATCCTCCATTAAAAATGGCTTTATAGGCCTGCGGACACTGCAGCCGGTCTATTCCCGTGAACATCCGGCTGACTATTTTGTTATGTGGCCCATATATAGAAAATAGAAGAACAATTTTTAAGTTTGCTTTTTCTTGGCAAGTCACCATTTCACAGCCACATTTTGTTATGCCCTAACGTCCGATCCTTGGACTTGGAATCGAAACACCACCCCCCACCCCCTCCCCAAAAAAAAAAACTTAAACTCCTGTGCTTGCAATGGTTAAGATCGAGCCTAAGAAAGGTGATCTTAAGTTCTATCATTGCACATGGCCTTAGAAGGAAAAAAAAGACTAGCTGAGAGGCTAAAAGAATTCCTATAGATTATGCCACCCATAATATATCAGGATAGCCTTGCCAGTTGATTCCAAGAATATAGTATCGCTGTACTAGGAGATTCACGTAATTGCAATAAACTGAAAATCCAATGATTTGAATTTGGGAGATGCTTCCTGACGAATGTCCGATGGCATCGGACGCTCACGACCGGCAAGTTCCCGTTCCTTGTCAGCCCAGCCCACCAACGCTGTCCAGCTCCAACCTGTCAAAAAAAAAAATGGAAAAGGACATGAGCTTCAAAAGATTTTTTATGCTAAACTATTTATCTAATTTGTAATCTGATTATACTATTGTATTTGTTGTAACTAAATCTCAACAAGATCTAAAATAATTATATTTTGATGAAAGAAACATATATGTTTCAACAGTTAAAAATTGATGTTTCATACGTGAGAGCAAAATGTTTCAACTGATATTTTAATGTATTTTACATTTTCTTTTAAATGTTTCAATGACTAAACTTTTTGTTTTATAACACGTAACTTGATATATCACTGACGGTCAGCTAAAACATTTTGATCACTCGACTGGCAATATTTTTTTCTTGATGTTTTAGTTAGTTTTGTTGATGTTTTATGTATTGGTTTTCTAGTGTTGCAATCAATATTTATTAATATTGCATCTGGTAAAAATATTTTTTATCGGGTGATCAAACATCTGAAATGATTCTTGACAACTAACGAAGCATCTTCCCACGTTTTAGCTAGGATCGGATATCCGATCCCTAGTGCATCCATTTCTAAATGTTTCAGGGACTGAACTTTTTATTTTTACCATATACAACTTTGACTTTTCACCGATGGTCTTTAAACATTTTGACCGCTAGAATTTTTATCCTAGATCGGGCGCACGATACCTAGTTAGTCCGAAAGCCATGTTTTTATTTCAGTAAAGTTTATCGGTTGTTGCACCTTCTGTGATTGTTCTTATACGTGCTTGTATGTAGATCTGTACTTCTTACTTCCTACTTGTTGAATATTGAAGGTACGGAAATCGAAGTACTAGTTAGCAGTAAAAGCTGCTAAGTTTTGTTTAGGGCATGTCTAATAAGAGAGTAAGGCAGCCATCTATTAGTTGCTTACATATCACTTCATGTCATTAGGACCTAATATAAAATTACTCGTACAGTGTTTCATTCATGCACTACAGTTAAATATATTAAACTTCTTTTAATACGGGCCTAGATTTTATCATCTCTCTTGAGCAATTCGCCAATCAGGCGAACTCTTGCATCTGCACCAGGCATAGGCGCCTGTGCCAACTGCCAAGCCATCGACTAATTAGTCGACTCAACACTCTCTTATCTCAAGCTGTGCGAAAATCTGATGTCATCGGCTAATAGTAAATATTTTTTTTCCAATTACACTCACACGCAAATGCATGGTTGGAATAAATAATGAGTGTCAGATACGATGTGGGTTGATTATCCATCCCAAGCTCACGCTATAAGAATCCAACGGAGGAGAGCTAACAACGCCCGAATCTGGCGCGACTATTAGTATCGTCCAACGTTACTTCCTGGATCAGACGTGCTGCCGCTAGCCACGTCCAGGGGTGAAAACGGATCACATACCGTCGGATCTCATGTTTTCTATATCCTAACCCATATTTTCCATTCGGAATCGAGTCGGATACGAATATTGTTGAATACGAATAAAAAAGGATAATATCAGATATAAATATGAAACAAATACGTACCGAGACGGATACGGACAATATTAGATATAAATATTTATTTGGATATCAAGTCAATGTAACAACTATTTAATACTACATACATAATAGCAACGCAACCATTCTATACATCCATAATACAAATATATTAGAGACTTAGGGCATAACGGCATAGTACTTATAAAATCATATAACTATATTTAAATTAGAGGTACAAACATACAATCAAGGTAAAAAAAAAATAAAAGATACATTTATCACAGATAGATAGAGACAGCTGTCTTGTTTCTCTTTATAGCTGAAAACCGAAACCATCTACAACTTATGGTTGTAGCACTAGCATCAGACCATCCAAAAGGAGGACCATCCAAAAGGAGAATTGCTCCAAACAAATTATGAGAATTAGAGGGAAACAACCAGCATCCACCAGCTACGTTGCACTGTATTGCACTAGATAATTTTGACCACTAAAACAAACCCCAACTAACTAATCCTTTTAGAAACACACAGCAATTGAGAATTTTCAATGCCCTATTCTCTGCCATTAAAATCAAACCAGCAAAAAAACGCAGCCAAACATATGACCAAATCATCTTTATATCACCAACTTCAGCATTAGTTGCTTTGATCTTCAATCACCATTCCCTGCACCATCCTAAAAACAACACAATATTTAGATTAATGCAATACTTGATATGACACTCATATATTGCATCTAGCTTACACGGGAAAGAAATTTTAACTTAACCTCTTCATCCATGTCTATATTAGCATAATCTTTATCCTCTAGTTTTATATCAATCTCATCAAGAATTGTTGCTATCTTGTCCTTAAATTGTCCTGAAATTAAAATTGAAAAATTAGCAACCAAAGAAGAAATTATATAATTGAAGAAGTGAAGCTCCAAAAATGGTTACCTTTCCTAAATGATCTTATACAGTCCTTAGTACAAATTAAAGCCTCAATAATCTCAGGATCTAGAGAACTACGAAAAGATCCAACAACATGACCACCAGCATTAGAAGCTGACTCTGAAGCAACGGTAGAGACTTGAATAGCCAATACACCATGAGCAAGTGTGGAGAGGATAGGAAAAGTCACTTGGTTGCTCTTCCACCATGACAAGATATCAAATTTTGCACCTTGACCTGTTGGATCAACCCAACGAATTGGGTTCTCCCTCATGTGGACTTCCAATTCATTTGTATCCATTTCTTTGGTCACATCTCCATCATCATATAAGAATTCCTCAATGTCATTAATACCCAAATCAGTATTACCATGTGGCTATAAATTCTCACTTGGTCCTATAGCACTATCTTTCGAAGATTTAGTTGCAACACAACTCTTGTAAACTTGGAACAATGTTTTGCCAGCATCCAAGACACGATTAAATTCATCATCAAACTTTTCAAGATAGATCTTATTTAGAAAATATTGCACTAACTTATGCTTGTACCTAGGATCCAAAAAGCAGGCAACAGCAATAGCTAGGTTGGACTTGTCCCAATATTTGTCATATTTATATTGCATGGCCACGGCCATAGAAGAAATGGAGACATCAGCACTTTGATACCATTCTGCAAGTGCTAACTTAATCTCACAAAACTTCCACCAAAATAAGTTTCCTGTTGGATATTGACAACCAGAGAATAACAGGGTGGCATCATCGATGTCCATATTTATTATCATGTAAGAACAAAAGCCTATCAAAAACCCTCCTATAGTAAATAGCTTGTTTTAACATGTCATATGTAGAGTTCCACCTTGTAGGCACATCAAATGGAAGGCAAGAGTTGTTATTCAAGTCACATTCTGCTGTATATTTCTGAAATTCTTCTCATTGTAATGTAGAATTCTTCACAATACCAATAGTAGCTCTAATATTCTTAACTGTAGATGCAATTATTTTCAATCCATCTTGAGCAACAAGATTTGATATGTGACATAGACATCTCACATGAAAGAAAGCACCATCACATATCAATGGAGAGACCTTAATAATACTGTAAAGCTTATTAAGCTCTGTCACAACTTCTCTAGCACATTTATCATTTGACGAAGCATTGTCTAGTATGGGAACAAATATTTTTTTCTCAATATTCATAGACATTACTCCCTTGACAAATACACTTGCTAGCCTAGTTCCTGCATGCTGCCCTTTAATATGAATGAACCTAAGTATTCTCTTTTGCATCAGCCAGTTTTCGTCAATCCAATGAGCAGTAATGCACATATAAGTTTTGTTCTAATTTGATGTCCACATATACATAGTTGTAGAAATTCTAGTAGATACTGATTTCAATTCATCATACATCACTTTCTTTTTAGCTTCAAACATCTCTAGTGTCGGCGAATGAAACTCCGATGGCAGGAAGTCAGGAGACCCCCCTTTGAGATTCGGCCAGGGGAGTATTTCTCAGGTGACTGCGGCGTCTGGTGGACCAACAAACAGATCGGCGCTCGGGAACCGGGGGCCCGAGCTGGGAGATAGAGGGGTTCGGACCGTCCGTTTCGGGACCGAACCATCCGAACCGTGACAATCGCGCGCGCGAGAGAGAGGAGGTTTTTAGACAGGTTCGGGCCGCTCGGAGGCGTAATACCCTACTCCTGTGTGTATGCTATGTGGAGATGACTGTGGTATGACTGTTACAAGGTGAGCTCAGCCCGCTTGCCAGCGCTCGGGAGCTAGCCGGGAGCGAACGGGAGCAGCTCGGGAGCTAAGTCCTCCCTCGGGGGCTCGGAGCCGAGGAAGAAGAAGAAGAACCGGGCTCAACCTACGCTCCCCTTTTCCATTGGCCTGGATCCTCCTTTTATCAGCGAAGGGGAGTCCACAGTGCCCAGTTTTCCTGAGAGAGAGCCAGCTATGCTATGTCTTGTCGTGCACGTCCGCACCCGTCTGCCGCGCCGCGCTGGAGGAGAGCCCACGCCGGAGTAGGTCTGCCCGCTGTCACACCGGAGCTGCTGCTGCACGTCGTCGTGAGCGGATGGAGCGGGGGGAGGTGACGGCGCATGCCTCTGCCGCCTGGACGTGGAAAAAGGGCGCCTGCATAGTCAAAAGGTTCTGACTGCACAGCGAAGGAGCCTCCATAGTCAAAGGAGTTTCTGACGGCACAGGAAGCGGGCCCACGGAAGCCAGGCGCGTCACGCCAGGTCGCCTCGTCGTTAATGCGGGTAGTTGGAGAGCCGGTCCGTCCGAGTCAACCTCGTGCCCGGGGCGGCGCCGAGCTCCTTGGGGACGGAAGATGTGAGTCCCGAGCTCGAGGAGCGGCGCCCGGGACTAGGAACGTCCCTGTAACATGCCCCGGGGACGCAACCCGGGGCCGAAGCTGTGTGACCCGGGACCCGGAGGCCCGGGAACGGGATGGTCCCGGGACTCGGGGCCTGGGGAGGTGGCTCCGGACCGGCGCCGGGTCCGAGCGCGGGGTGGTCCCGGGACTCGGGCCCAGGGAGTGGCTCCCAGGATCGGGCGCCGGGTTAAGGCAGTGCCCGACCCTAGGGACTTAGCCGCCGTAGCCGGCCTTTTCTTGCATAGAATGTGGGCCCGGAGTAGGCGCGTGGCCGAAGACCCTCGCGTCCCCGGGGACTGGGGGACCCCCGGTCCCATTTCGCCGACAGTGGCCCCTGGCCCTGTTGCTCGGCCGGGATCAGCCCCGGGCAGGAACAGGGCCACGTTTTGAAGAAAAGAGGGGACGCGGGGTGCACCTGGTTCGCCATGGACTGGTGTAGCTTGACGACTTGTTGATTTAGACGGGATATGTGCCCGGGACCCGGGCTGAAAAAATGGAATGAAGTGTTGAGGAAGCCTAGTCCGAGATGGGGGCGCGGGAGAAGGAAACACCCTCCCGAGAGGAAAGCAACTGGGCCCAAGAGGCCGGGCTCGCGTCTCGGGGGTGTGAGTTCGCCGCGCGCGAGGAAGTCGCGGTGGTTCGCGAGGAGGCGCAGGAGGCCTGAAAGTGCATCTATCCCCTAAGTGGTTTTTGGTGGATTAATGACAAACCGGTTAAGGGATTAATGAGTTTATCAAGAATTGTGTAGAGTATTAGTCCCAGGTTGCTTAGTGTGGTGCATGAAGACCCCCCACAAAGACATGATGCAAAACGGCGAAGCGACTCGGAGTTTATTTTAAATTCATTTGAATTTTCTTTGGAGTCGTAGGAAAACCGTTCTATCAAGAGGGGTTGCAAGCAGTGTTCCAAGACCACTGAAGTGCTTAAGATCCAAATAGCTGAGAGTTCATCACTTTGGCACAACACATACACTTGGGTGGGCTATTTTCAGTGTCAGGGTCGGAGGTTCCGACCTCCAGGGCCGGAAGCTCCGACCAGGTCCTTCGGCCACAGACTAAGTGTTGGGGTTCCGATCCCCTGGTCGAAACCTCCGGCCCAAAATCTGTGAGTAACGGCTATGTGACGTAAGCCATGTCCTATAAAACCCAAACTTGGATTCTAGCCGTTGTGATGCATTTCCACTTCGTTCCAACTGTTCCCTAGCCTCTCCTAAGGTGCTTTGAGCTCTCCCAACTTATCCTAGTGCATTCTTTGTGATTCTTGTGAGGATTTAGTGGGAAATTGGGTGAATTTTGTTGAGAGAGGGCTAGGACAATCTTGTGCACTTGTGGAGGTCGCGGATTGGCTGCTTGGGGCTTATTTCTCTTGGAGGGAAACCTCCTAGACGGTTAGGCGTCTCCCGCGAGCTTCCTCTTGTTGTGGATTGTCCCGGGAAAGTTTGTGAAGGTTCATCTCACCTCCGCAAGGAAAAGAGGTAAATTCTAGTGGAAACCAAGTTTGATCTTTGTGGTCACTTGGTGAGGAAAGAGGTCAATTGAGACCCAGCTCTTTGGAGCTCCTCAACGGAGACGTAGGATCTTTGTGATCCGAACTTCGGGAAAAATCTTTGTGCCTCCGTTGTCTTTTCTCGTTATTGCCTCATTTTGTATATTAACTTGCCAGCATTTATCTCTTACTCCATTACTTGCACTTTACTTAATCTCTGTCAGATTTATCCTTTATAGAAGTATATTGGTAGAGTCTGAACCCCAGGGTCGGAACTTCCGGCGTTCTAGGCCAGAACCTCCGACTAGCCCTCTCGGCCAGACCGAGAGAACCGGTCAGAACCTCCTACCATTTTGGTCGGAGGTTCCTACCAGTATTTTACCGCTGCTTTTGGAGAATTTTTCAGGAACGCCTATTCACCCCCCCTCTAGGCGACATCAACGGGCTTTCAAGGCCATGGCCGAGTCCGCTGCCCCGGAGGCAGGGTTCCTCGACCGCGGTGAGCACCTTGTAGGGCCGATACCTGATGAAGAGGTCGAGGAAGACGCCGGTCCCCTTCTGACGCCGCCCGGGGTCCGGTCCGAAGAAGGCCAGCGACCTCTCCCCGTGCGACGGCGTCTCTGGGCGCGATCATCTCGTGGAGCCGATGGCCGACGAAGAGGTCGAGGAAGACGCCGGTTTCCTTTTGACGCCATCCACGGCCGCCTTCGGGGCCCGGGGGCCCTCCATGCCCCCGAGCGCTCCCCTTCCGACGTCGCGCGGGGTCCGGTCAGAAGTACACCGGTGACCACCCCCGTGCGATCTGGGCCTCGCTCGTGCTTGCGCTCCGGTTTTGCCTGTCTTGTACAAAGAGAGATATTTGCATAGATATATGATCATGTTTATATTTTCGTACCTTTGCTTATGGTGTTGTTCTGGGAATTGTTCGCGTCTGCTGTCGGTGACACTGTTGATTTCCCGGGAAGCGTCGAGTGCCAGGCGCCCTCCGATTCGGGGCGCCGGCAGCCGCGGACGGCCGCAACGCGTCGGGTAGCCGCCTACCCCGGGAGCCCGGCCTCCGAGAGCGGCGAAAGTGGCCACGGGAACTCGGTCCACGAGGACCGTGAAGGGCCCGGGGACGAGTCGCGCGGAACGGTTGAGTCGTTGCCCGTGCCCCAGGAGCTTGGTCCCCCGGGTCCGCGAGTACCCGAGAGCGGGTCTTGGCGAATCGATTAGGTTCGCAGGTTGGACTCCTTCCGTCTTCCGGATCCGGGGGCCCTCCGTGCCCCCGGGCGCCGTTGTCCCAGGGAGCACAGCGAGGCTGCGAGAACAGACTTTTGACTTGCCGGGAGCCTCTCGGGAACCGATCCTGACCGGGCGGGGGGTCGCCAGGCAGCGGCTCATCCGGTGCCTCGGCGGTCGCCGGGGAGGAGCCGGCCAGGCCGGGCTCCACAGCCCGCGTCGAGGTTCGGAAAGCCTGCCTAAAACCTGCCGGGAATTGGTCTAATCTGCACATGACGAACTGTGAGAGCGTCCGGTTCGTTCCTTTGTCCACCCCATGCTACAAGCCGTGGTGTCAATCACCTCCCGAAGGCGTCCTCGTGGTCGCGCCCGTATGGCGGCTGGGTTTTGCGCATAATCCAGCCGTCGTACGGGCGCGGCCCGATGGTACCCCCAGGGGGTGAGACTGCCGCGAACGCAACACATGGAAAAAGACGAGAGGAACAAGACCGGGAAGGATATTAAAAACGCTGCTTATGTAAAGTGTATATACATAGGGCCCCGGCCAGCGCTGAGATTTTAGAGAAATCCGGCGCTGGCCCGGGCTCACCGCAACTTACAGGATGTTTATACAGATAGATTTGTGAAGGTGCTTGATGTGCCTAGGGATGGAGCTCGGACTCGCTTCCCTCGCGAGCCTCGAGACTGGGGAGAGGCATGTGCTCGGGACCCGGGGGCCCCGGCTGTCATGCGGAGGATATGTGTCCGGGACCCGGGGGCCCCGGACTGGAATATGGTTTTGATATAAGCCGGGTTCCGGGGGCCCGGGCTTGAATATGGGATGTGAGACGACCTTCCGGACGCATTCTCGCCGGGGCGGTGCTGTCCGGCCTATCGCGCCCTATTCCGAGTGTCGCGTTCCTAGACTTGCACTCGCCTTGGCGAGGCCACGCTGGTTCGGCACCTCGGTGTCGGGCCCGGGGCGCGGATTCGGGAATCCGTGCCTCGGCTCAAATATGTGCCCGGGACCCAGGGGGCCCCGGACTGACATGTGATTTGACGTGGTCGATATGTGCCCGGGCACGGGGACCCGGGTAAGGATATGGACCATATCGGGACGACTTCTCCGGACCTGCCCTTGCCGAGGCGATGTTGTCCGGGTACTCGTGCCCTGTTGAAGCTGTTCCAGATCGGGAGCGGGACTCGGACCGTCCGAACCACCTCGATCGGGCTCGGGCCCGCTACTGCTCCTGCCGGAACTTCCTAACGCGCTCGGCCAGCTTTTGGACAGCACGGCATTCCGAGAGGTCGTGCAAGTCCGTCTCATGGACGGTGCACCACTTCCGGGCTATGGCCGGCTCGAGACGCTCGGCCAAGCTCTGGACGGCGCGGCACTCCGTGATGTCGTGCCGGTCCGTGTCGTGGAAGGCGCACCACCCCCGGGCTGTGGCCGGCTTGAGACGCTCGGCCATGCCCTGGACGGCGCGGCACTCCGTGATGTCGTGCCGGTCCGTGTCTTGGTAGGCGCACCACCCCCGAACTAAGGCCGGCTCGGCACGCTCGGCTGGGCGCTGGACGGCGCAGCACTCCGTGATGTCGTGCCAGTCCGTCTGGTGGAGGGGGCACCACTTCTGGGCTGTTGCTGGCGACGGCGGCGCGCGTGCGGCCTTTTGCCGCTTGCTGCGATCATCGCCTCCGCGGGCAACATAGCTCCGGGGGCTGCCCGTAGCCGCCAAGGCGTAGCTCTCGGCTGCCGCCTTGGCCTTCTAGCGCTTCCTCCTGTTCCGCCGTAACACGGAACGTGAGAGCTTGCCATCCTCCCCAGGGCCCCTGCCTGGGGCCCCGGGAGGCGGAGAGGTGCACCGTGGCGGCCTCGCCACCGGGCTAACATTGCCCGGCGGGGTGTAGCCACCGGACTCCTCGCCGTAATCTCGCAGATGATGGCCTCCTGCCATGAAGCGCGCCGGTGTTGGAGACGCTGGCGTAACACCTGAAAAGGAAACTCCCCCTACCTGGCACGCCAGCTGTCGGCGAATGAAACTCCGACGGCGGGAAGTCAGGAGACCCCCCTTTGAGATTCGGCCAGGGGAGTAGTTCTCAGGTGACTGCGGCGTCCGGTGGACCAACAGACGGATCGGCGCTCGGGAACCGGGGGCCCGAGCTGGGAGATAGAGGGGTTCGGACCGTCCGTTTCGGGACCGGACCGTCCGAACCGTGACAATCGCGCGAGAGAGAGAGAGGAGGCGTTTAGACAGGTTCGGGCCGCTCGGAGGCGTAATACCCTACTCCTGTGTGTATGCTATGTGGAGATGAATGTGGTATGACTGTTACAAGGTGAGCTCAGCCCGCTTGCCAGCGCTCGGGAGCTAGCCGGGAGCGAACGGGAGCAGCTCGGGAGCTAAGTCCTCCCTCGGGGGCTCGGAGCCGAGGAAGAAGAAGAAGAACCGGGCTCAACCTACGCTCCCCTTTTCCATTGGCCTGGATCCTCCTTTTGTCAGCGAAGGGGAGTCCACAGTGCCCAGTTTTCCTGAGAGAGAGCCAGCTATGCTATGTCTTGTCGTGCACGTCCGCGCCCGTCTGCCGCGCCGCGCTGGAGGAGAGCCCACGCCGGAGTAGGTCTGCCCGCTGTCACGCCGGAGCTGCTGCTGCACGTCGTCGTGAGCGGATGGAGCGGGGGGAGGTGACGGCGCATGCCTCTGCCGCCTGGACGTGGAAAAAGGGCGCCTGCATAGTCAAAAGGTTCTGACTGCACAGCGAAGGAAGCCTCCATAGTCAAAAGGAGTTTCTGACGGCACAGGAAGCGGGCCCACGGAAGCCAGGCGCGTCACGCCCGGTCGCCTCGTCGTTAATGCGGGTAGTTGGAGAGCCGGTCTGTCCGAGTCAACCTCGTGCCCGGGGCGGCGCCGAGCTCCTTGGGGACGGAAGACGTGAGTCCCGGGCCTGGGGAGTGGCGCCCGAGACCAGGAACGTCCCTGCAACGTGCCCTAGGGACGCAACCCGGGGCTGAAGCTGTGTGACCTGGGACCCGGAGGCCCGGGAACGGGATGGTCCCCGAGACTCGGGGCCCAGGGAGGTGGCTCCCGGGACCGGGCGCCGGGGTCCGGGCGCGGGGTGGTCCCCGGGACTCGGGGCCCGGGGAGTGGCTCTCGGGATCGGGCGCCGGGTTAAGGCAGTGCCCGAGCCCAGGGACTTAGCCGCCATAGCCGGCCTTTTCTTGCACAGAATGTGGGCCCGGAGTAGGCGCGTGGCCGAAGACCCTCGCGTCCCCGGGGACTGGGGGACCCCCGGTCCCATTTCGCCGACATCTAGTATCTCTTTCCTACTGGTAATGCAGCACTTAAATGCAAAGCTAGGTCTAAGTGACTTGATGAAATCAACAAAATACTCGTGCTCAACCATAGAAAATGGATATTCATGCATGATAACAGCTGTATAGAACTTTTGCAAGCTTTCTTCAGGATCATACCTAAAAGTTTGAACCTCTCCATGCTTCAACTCAAGTTCCTGTTGACCTCATTTCAATGAGTGAATACGGTTCAAATGATTCTATAAGTGCTTTGTGTCATTGTTTGTCTCCGCACCAAACACTCTACCATATTTGTTGCATTTTGCTTTAAATTGCTTCTCAATCACACCAGTATCTTTGTTCTTAACCTTCTTAGTGTACTTGCTGAAATGCTTCCAAACCTCAGAGGTACACTTCTTCTGCCTCTTGGCTGCAGGTTCAACTTCTCCTGTGCATGCCCCATCGTCTTCATCAACAATGATGATAGGTTCTGGACCTCCACCTCCAGCGATTGTGGTTGTCTTATGTGGTACCAATGCATTCGGTGCCAACGCCGAGTGACCTGTACTAGCTGCTATTGAAGTACCAGCCGGAGATGCCCCTGTGCTAGCACAAGCACTTAAACTTGCATTATCACTACCCATCTTAAGTTTTTCCTACAATCGAAAAGCAAAATTCAAATGAGCAAATATATACTCAGTTACCTACACTCTTACATAAAACAATTCAGGAAACCACATTGAGATCGAATAACAGGGACACATTTCTAAAACTTTTAAAAGCTTACAAGTCACAACAGATGGTAAGCAAGTAATTATGGATTGATGGTGGAAACAGAGGATTGCATATTTCACAGGAAGTTAGGAGAAGGACACTGCCTTGTCTATTATGGAAAATTTTTGAAACTTACAGAGTTTCAAGGTTTGAAACCGAACCAAATTCCCAATGGCCGCTAGAAGTGTACCACCAACACCAAGGTCTTTGTTTGAGGATAAATCCCAACAGGCTGCAGTGGAGTTCATCATCTTTGTTTGAGGATAAATCCCAACAGGCTGCAGTGGAGTTCATCATTCGGTGATTCAGTGTCCAAATAGAGATTGCAATGTACAGTCTCAGACGAACTCTTACTAGTTACCACAGGCGCGGTTGTGCGGATGCAGCACGATGGAGGAGCGGACAGGCTTGGGGCAACGCGGATGAGTGTGGGGACGACGTGCTAGTGCTGAGACCAGCAGGGCCGTGGGGGCAGTGGCGCAGCTCGGCGGAGGACGCGAGGAGCCGAGGAGTAGATGAGCGCAAAGAGGGGCGGGGTCGCAGGGTCCAGTCGGCCAGCAGCATAATGTGGCGGAGGAGGTGCCGACCACCGGAGACGAGCACGAGGAGGGCAGGGTCGTGGGGGTCGGCTGGCGGAGCAGACGGGCAGTGCAGCGACAGCGGTTGCGTGAGGCGTGACTGCGTGAGATTTGATCTGAGGAACAGATGCAGTGAGCCAATCAAAGATTGGATTAGGTTTTCTTACCGGGTAATATCTGTTTTTATACCCGGATAATCCGTATCCATCGGATACCGTCTTTCCAAACCCGAATTCATATTCGTATAAAAATATCCATATTCGGATCCAATATCCGAATAATCATCCGAGTACCCGAATATATAACCCAAATTTATCCCGTTTAAATATGGGTGGGTGGGCGAGTGGAAAATACCCGGTCTGTTTTCACCCCCAGCCACGTCCTTTCAATTTTGTATCAATCATTCAATCTCGAGGCTCATTTCAAAGTTTAAATCTTGCTGTACATAACGGTATTTAGGCATTTGTACAACGGACGAAATAACGGTAGCAACTCATCAAACTTTTTTTATCCATTTCTTTAGTGTTCAGCTACCCCCACAGAGAGCACACAGTGACAGAGGTCAGCAAGAGCGACTACCATGCCTTCGCCGTCAGCAGCATCCCCATCAGCAACTTCCAAAGCGGATTGACAAGAATAGCCTTTAGGTGGCATTCACATAGCTTTTCAATTTAGCTTATAAGCCACTATAAAACCAAAAACATCATTAACATATAATTAATTAAGTATTAACTATTAAAAACTTAAAAAATAGATCTATTTGATTTTTTAGAGATATTTTTATATAATTTTTTAAAAAAAAATATATCGTTTTGTGATTTGAAAAACATGAAAACCGAGCAGAACCTAAAAACACATTCCCTTAGTCCCGGCACGCCCTACTACATCTACACCATCCGCACGGATCAGGGCAGTCGCTACTGTGGCTGTAAGTTAAGCTACTGCATGCGATAGCAGCCATATGTTTTCTTGATAAACGGACCAACCATCTGCTACAGTACCGATAACAAAAATACTCCACAACTCCCGCTACAGTATCCGGATTGATTTTGACCCTTGGGTACAGATGTAACAGCGAGTAGTGGACTGCATAAGTTACAGCACACTTCCGACTGCACCTGATCCAAATCCCATCGGTACCCACTCCGCCAACGACATGAAGCTTGCCGTCACCGTTTCCAACTCCAGCTCCGGCACTCCGGGGATCCGACCCACCACCGTCCCCTATCTATTCCTACCTGCCGCCTGCCGGCTCGTCCGCCCGTCTGCAGGACGGCGCCGTCGTCGCGGCAGCCACCGGCATCCTCGTCAAGCTCGCTCTCTTCTAGATCGCACAGACACGTCGAGCGGCCTGGCATGAGAACTTTGTCCTGGTTGGAGGCAGTGTGCATGATCCTTGTACGTGGTTCTGATGGTTTGCTGGAAAATAAGATTGTTTCGTTCAATCGGGTGTGTATAATCGTAATTAAGTGGTCTTGTAATTTATTTTCTCTATGGAATTTATCATGTGTAATCGTAATTAGGCGGTCTTGTGATTTATTCTCCTTACGGATTTCTATATCCAATCTGGTATTGCCATCTTCATATCTCAAGTTAATTAATGATAATAAATTTGCTATGAAATTAATATTTTTTTATCGGGTCGGTAGGAAACGCCAGCCGAAGTTTTATTAAGACTTGGGGGAGTAAAAACGGAAAATGCTTGACTTCTGACGCCCTCCACTTTTCAGCCTCTTCCCCACCTCAACTCTCTCCCCTAGATAAATCGTCTCCTCCACACAAGCATCTAGCTTCCGGCGAACACAAGCTTGGCTCCTGTCGTTAGGAGCTCGAAGACTGCGCCGTACATAACGGACACGTAGAGCACCGGCAGCCACGTCCCGAACAGCTGTGTCGTGGTGGCCCTCACCCCACGGACGAACTCCACCAGGCACCACGATGAGCAGAGGTGGCGGTGAGGAAGAGGGTCACCCAACTGCGTTGTTTGCTCATGGCTCGGAGGTGTCCAGGGGGCCACGTCCATGATTTGTTGATTTGCTTGCTAGGTGGTGGTAATTTCTGAGTTCCTGCAAGTTTAATTTGATTGGGCTTGCTTGC
Organism: Oryza meyeriana var. granulata; assembly: GCA_003991445.1. Taxonomy (NCBI): domain Eukaryota; kingdom Viridiplantae; phylum Streptophyta; class Magnoliopsida; order Poales; family Poaceae; genus Oryza; species Oryza meyeriana. The sequence continues at coordinate 33,094 of RYFJ01000268.1, read as the reverse complement.
CTTGCTTGGGTGGTGAAGGGAGTGGAGCAATGGAGATGGGAAGGAGCTGTCTCTGGGTTGTTGTTTGCTTTCTGTTGTGGACTGGTTGTAGACGACAAGGGAGCACACTGGATCCGGGAGAGAAAAAAAGGTCTAATTGGTATGTATTTTTATAATTTTTTTAATGTTTCAACCGTTAAAATTTGATGTTTCATCTATGGGAGAGAACTGTTTCAAGCCGGATTTAACCATATTTCACATTTTTAATTTCTGATTTTATGATTTTTTTTGATGTTTTAATCGTTGGAACTTAATGTTTCGAACGTGGAAGAAAAATGTTTCAATTTTAGATTTGCGGTCACTTTTTATCCATTCCTAATGTTGCATTCTACTTCTCAAGATGTTTTATCCTTGTATCGCTAATGTTTCAATGTTGTGCACTAGATTTCATATGTATATACCCAAATACCTATATGTTTCGATGGCTGATTTTTTTTCATATATATAACCTTAATGTTTCTGGGGCAGTCAAATAAAATAGTTTGATCTTTTGATTTTTTATAATAAATCAGACGTCCAATTTATAGTCTCGTCCAGTAAAAACAGAAGTTATAAACAACAAATGGGATGTTGTGGCCGCCACCACACACTACGCCTAGATAGGGGACTGGATTTACAACAGGCGGTCAGACTGATGAAAGGAGATGAGACGCTCAAATCTCTTCCGTTATTGCCTTGGCCACTTCTGTCAGTGATCTAGCAATGCCCTCAAATATCTGCGTGTTCCGTTCTTTCCAAACCATCCAAGATACTAGGATGGCCATCACGTCAAAGAATCTTCGAGATCCTTTTGTCATCTGGGTGAAACTCCGAACCTCAACTGCATCAGGTGCCAGACATGACCGATGAATATGAAAACCCCAAGAAAGATGCTGGATTCTGGCTCTATAGAGCAGAGCAGACCAGTGGGTTGTGTGGCCATCCCCGGCGACCCAAATTGTCTGCGGTGAGGCATCTTCCCTACATGGCAAGCCACATGAAGAATTTGCACCTTCTGGGGGTCTTGGACTTCCAAATGATTTTGCCGGCCACCAACTTGATTAAGCCAAAGAAGAAAGCATTGTACACTGAAGCGGAGTATGCATGCACCATCACCAGATAGCTTCCAGATTAGAGTGTTGGGATCACCTGTGGTATCGTGATGCTGGAGCCACCTCCGGGGAGCCAGTCTTCACACCAGAAAATGGTGGAACAACCGTTTCCAACTACTGCTCGAGTGAATGATCAGAAGAGATCTCGCAATTTGTCGTTGAAAGCTGGCAGTAGGCACGCCCACTGCCTTTTAGCTCACGTTCTGGAGAACCATGACCATTTGAGACGAAGGGCATGTCTCAGGTACTCTAGATTCTTTAACGCCAAGAGGTCCAAGACCGCTGAATTCGATTGGCTTGAAAACATTCTGCCAGGAACTAGACAATGGCCGCCACTGAATGTCCCCTCCCCTGTCCAGAGGAATCCCTGGCATTCTATTGATCATCCTTGCTGGCCATTGTGGGCAACTCCAAAACCGACACCAAGTATACAGGGAGGGCCATGAGAACATATTTACCAGAACCCTTGTCTGCCAGCCGGAGAAAGGAGTTTGGTTTGGGTTTCCATGCGACAAGTATCTCGCCTTCTCGGAGAACCGGTCGATCACGGGATGGAGAAGCGTCTTTGTCAATCGCCTGGTTGATAATGGGGCTATGAAAAATACTGAAGCATCTTGATAGAGGCTGCATGTTGCCTTCCCGGATCCAGAGTTTCGGGAATGGGTTGGGACCACCTATTGGTCAAGCCGCCAAACAATTATACGGAGGTTTTGAGCCCAAGATACACACTATTGCACCAGGCATGTTTTGGCTGCTGGTTTTGACTATGATTGAGGAGACCTCAATATGAGATTCGGCCAGCCGAGTTATTGTGATTTGGGCATCGCCGGGAAAGGATCGCGGGACTTGCATCCGCTTTGGCACGCGCGAGTAGGTGAAAGATAGGTTCCTCGTGTCTCCTGGATTTACATGCCGCGGCTCTAGAAGCAGATGTGATGGTCAAGGCCAGAATACGAAGGAGATGGGTGCGTTCTCAGACGATACGGAAGCCGGCAGGCGAGCGGGAATGCAATGGAAACGTGCACGAGGCTAGGAAGGCGTACGTTTTTCTCGTTCCGTGTCGTCCGATTGGGACTCCACGGTGACTCGTGTTCACGGCGACTCGTGTTTTCGCGGTGAAAACCGGACTGTATCGTGTAAAAAGGTGCATCAAGCTGCATGCGAGAATTGGAGCCAGACACAACTTCCTTTTCATGTCTGCCTGTCATATGTTGCGTCGCTTTCGCTGGTTCCGGTTTTTTCAGCCATGGAGATCTGGCCGCGGTTTGCTACCCTGCCCGTCAACAATGGTATCCGTGCATCACATCATGTAGTGGTAGGGTCCAAGGACGATGCGGGCGAACCAGCTTTGCGGCGACCACCGACCACCGACCATTACTGCATGTGGATCTTTTTAGCTCTGCAAAGTGCAAACGCAACGCGCCGAAGGACGGGCCAGCGCATGAAGAACGTAGTGTAGCGTGTAATACACAAATGGAGGATGAGAGATTCTACTAGGTTATTTAGCCAAGTTTAAGGTATAGATAAAATTATTTTGATGTCTAGTGAGTTTACTTGATTAAAAAAGATTATGCCTAGTGAAACAACTACCGGTGAGCAATAAATAGAATAGTTGGATGGATTAAAAAATCAGCACTCTAAAATCTTTTGTATTTATGCATTAATTTTGAACCCAAAATTCTTTATACTGTAGTTGTGGACGGGGAAGTATGTGCCTGTGCTTCGCGGCTAGATGTAAAGTTCTGTTGCTAATGTTCCATCCTACTCCTAGCTCCAATACTAGCCTAGCTATCAGAATAACCTGTGGGAAGATCAAGGCATCAAGCCCCGACAAGGATAGTAATATCTAAGGTCTATGGGTATTTTTTTCATAATGCACCTTAGTTTTTTTTATATTTTTAACTCAAAAATCTATAAAGTTCTCTTTTTAATCCTATCTTTTATTTTATAGACTAAAAAGTTAGATCCATTATCACTCCTATACAGAAGAAGAGATCTCGTTTACCAGTTAAAAATTTATAAACTGTCTTCGTGATACAACGATACTCTCTCCATCTCAAAAAAAAAATTATATTCATATTCGTAGCTAGAAATTATTGTTTCAAGACATGGCAGTACTCTATAACCAATACAAGTGATGAAGTGAATTGCTCAAACCAAAATTTGGGCATCATATCTTGAATCGTCCGGGCAGGACGCGGGCCATGCATGTGTGAACGACTGAGAAGCGGGCACCGGCCGTATCGGCACGCCGGGGCCAGACCGGGCGACGAGGTAGGCCAGCCATCGGCGACCTCAAATCGCAACCATGCGTTTCCAGGCCCACCTGTCGGCGTCCGGCCGACAGCGCGCCAGGCGCAATCATTAGTACGGCCGCGGCGGTTCGCTTGCCCCAGCCAGGCAGGGCCCGCGGGCACACGCTGCCGCAATAATTTCCTGGTGATTGGCTGCGCGGCTCTGTGACTGTGCTGCTCCCATAGCCACGGCCGGGCATGGACTCACGGTGCCTGGGTGACCCATTGGCCTTGAATACTTTTAATTTCTGTACCTGTTTTCTTCGTAAGAAAGAAAACAATTACTCTGAGTCTGGAAATCTGAATAGCCTTTTTTATTTAGAGTAGCTAGTGGTTACTCTCTCCGTTCAAAAAAAAAAATTCCTAGCTACGAATCTAAACGTAGCATTTATCTTTATTCGTAGCCAAGAATTATTTTTTAGAGCGAAAGGAGTACTATACATGTGCTTTAAGCTTCTTTTTATTGAGAGGATTTTAATACCCAAAATATAAGAGTAAACAAGATTGCTCACCTAGATTAATGAAATCTCTCTATAGCCCTAACATGTTTTCCTGACATGTTTACATACCTGCATTAGGTATAGGGAGTGTCTTTCGTCATCCATGCAGTTTGTCCGATATCACCTCGTGTACCTGCACAGTAGTATTGTATGTGTGTGTATCAGTATGGTGGCCAGAGTACTCTGATCGGCGCATGAAAATGTGCTATAGGTCTGTGTCTTGTGGGTAAAGTTGTAAACCTCTGGCCAGAGTAAATCTATTCGAATAGCCGCAACCGCGGTTATGGGTGACCGATTGAGATTCACCGTGATTAGTCCCACTCTAAATTAACTTGACTTAATGAAATTGGATTAGTTTAGGTGGATGGTTGGGCCTAATCAACGTGATGTAACATTGTTCGGTGGAGGCTAATCTTAACTGAATTAATGAACTGTTTTACTATTTTAAATTCAAATATTTGCAACCACCTTTACGCAAAAGAGCCTCAAGCCTCCCTTTGCAATCCCACGCACGAATGCATCATTAGTGTGACTTGCTGAGTACGGTGGGTGGTACTTAGCCTTGCTATATTGCCCCCTTTCAGAAGTGAAGATTTCAGTGTCAAAGATGAGCCTAGAGGACCTTGGTTTATACCCCAATTAAGCTTGCCTGTGGAGGGGAGCAGAAGCCAAGCTAGGATTTGACCTTCCGCTCCTTTGTCCTTCCGTGTAAGGACCAAGTGCCTCTTCTGTAAGTATTTATATTTTATTTATGTTTGGAACTGCATATTGATTTGTCATTTTGTATACCCTAGCTTAATTTCTAGAAAGGGATTTTAATATACAAAATAGTCTAGAAATTGGCTAAATTTCTAGGCGAGATAAAAATCTTAGTCTATTTGCCCAATATCTTTAAGAGCATAGAATAGTTGCTTAATATTCTATGCCTGGAGAATCACAACAGAATGAAGTGGCAAAGCGTCGAAACCGTATACTTATGGATATGGTACGGAGTATGTTTAGCTATTCTAGTCTGCCTGTGAACTTATGGATGGAAGCACTTAAAACAGCTGCATACATACTCAATAGAGTTCCTAATAAGTCGGTTTCTAAAACACCTTATGAATTGTGGATTGGGAGAAAACCGATACTAAAATATTTACGTGTGTGGGGCTGTCCTACAGAGGCCAGAATATTCAACTCACAACTAAAAAAATTAGATACTAAAACTGTGAGTTGCCATTTTATTGGATACCCAGAAAGGTCTAAAAGGTATCGATTTTATTGTCCAGACCGTGTGACTAAATTTGTGGAGACTAGACACGCTGTGTTCTTAGAAAATAATGAAGTCCGGAGAGCTCACAGAAAAGTGAGATTAATCTTGAGGAAATACGGACTAATGTTTTACCAAAATCCAAGAGAATAATATTCCAACTAATCATATTGTATCTCAAACTATAGCATCAACACCTCAAATTGAGGCAGCTGAGCCACAAAATGAAGTACCTATGACTCAAAATACTGTAACACCAGATGAAGATCACAGTGATGCGCCTTTTGTTGAGAACTCTAATGATTTAAATACTGACACTCAACAGGCTTCTGAGACACATAATAAAGAAACTCCTCAACAAACAATGATCAATAATAAAGTAGTGATCAATAATGAACCACTCAGAAGATCACAACGAGAGAAGAGATCTGCCATCCTAAATTATTATGAGGTTTATTTAGATGAAGATATTAGGAAGGCAGATAATCCCACCTCATTCAAATAAGCAATAATGAGTGAACATTCATCCAAATGGCTTGAATCTATAGAAGATGAGTTAAAATCTATGAGCCATAATATAGTCTAGGACTTAGTAGAAATTCCTCAAGGAGCAAAAATAATAGGCTATAAGTGGATCTACAAAACTAAGCTTGACCCTAAAGAGAATATCGAAAGGTTTAATGCAAGGCTTGTAGCTAAGGGTTTTTCATAAAGAAAGAGAATAGATTATAATTAAATATTTTTCTCCTATTTCTAAGAAAGATTTGTTTAGAATTGTTATGGTACTTGTTGCTCATTTTAATTTAGAACTTCATCAGATGGACGTTAAAATTGCATTTCTTAATGGTGACTTACATGAAAATATATACATGACACAACCTAAGGGTTTTGTCGTGAAAGGCAAAGAACATCTGGCTTACAGACTTAAAAAATCCATATATGGACTTAAACAAGCGTCTAGGTAATGGTATCTTAAATTTGACGAAATAATTAAGAAATTTGGATTTAAGGAAAATGAGGTGGATAATTGCATTTATCTTAAGACTAATGATGGAAAATTTATAATACTAGTTGTCGGAGAAGGAAACTCCAACCGCGGGGAGTCTAGAGACCCCCCTTTTGAGTTCGGCTAGGGGAGTTGTCCCAGGACGGCTGCGGCGTCCGGTGGATATGTGCTCGGGCCCGGGGACCCGAGCTAAGAGATGACACGCAAGGGAGACAGGAGGCGTAGACAGGTTCGGGCCGCGTGGAGACGTAATACCCTATTCTTGTATGTGTTTTGCTATGTGAAGATGAATATGGGTTGCTGTTACAAGGTGAACTCAGGGTGCTCAGGAGCTAGCCCTCCCTTCGGAAAAGAGAGACAGAGCGAGCTAAAAAAGACGAACAGTAGTGAGAGAGCGAGCTAGAGTCAGAGATCGAGCAAGTCCTCCCCCCCTCATTTGCAGGCATGGATCCTCCTTTTATCGATCAAGGGGAGTCCACAGTGCCCAGTACACAGAGAAAGCTAGCTACGATTTGTCTTGTCGCACGCACGTGGCCGCCTGCCGCGCCGCGCCGGAGGGACGTCTAGTCGCCGCCTGGCTCGGTTGCTGCGGGCGGCTGGAGTTGGTCTGCTACAGGTCTGGTCGGCACGTTGCCGGGCTGCTGTGGGCGGCTGGAGTATGGAGATGTGACAGCGCGCACCTCCGCTGCCAGAGTGTGGAGAATCGAGGCCCTCACAGCCAAAAGTTCTCTGACGGCACTAGGAGGGGGCCCACGGAAAGGCCATCATGACGGTGCACGCATGTCCGACCGGGAGACAGGCGGGAGGCGCCCCGTCGGCTCGCCATTAATACGGGTAGTTGGAGAGTTGGTCGGCTCGAGTCCCTCTTGCCCGGGGCAGAGAGCTCATCGAGCCCTCCGCGCACACAAGGCTCCGAGCTCCTCGGGGACGGAAGATGTGAGTCCCGAGCCCGGGGAGCGGCGCCCGGGACCAGGGATGTCTCTGTAACGTGCCTCGGGAAGGGAGCTGTGGGCCTCGGACCCGGGAGCGAGACCCGGGCCCAGGAAGTCCCAGATATGTGTCCCGGGGATGTGCCCTGGAAACGAAGCCGAGGCCCCGGGCATGGGGGCGAGACCCGGGACCGGGGATGTCCTCGGGCCCCCGGTACTTGACCGGAAGAAGGCTGTAGCTGGCCGTCGCCGGTGCAGAATGTGGCCCCGGAGGAGCTAACGTGGCCGAAGACCCACGTGTCCCCGGGGTATATGGGACCCCCAGTCCCGTTTCACCGACACTAGTACTCCATGTGAATGACATCCTATTAGCAAGCAGCGATAGTAATATACTGCATGAAACAAAGGGATTCTTATCATCCAATTTTGTTATCAAAGATCTCGGTGAGGCATCTTACATTTTAGGTATAGAAATGCACTAAGACAGGTCGAACGGAGCATTAGGATTATCTCAGAAATCTTACATTAGCATAGTATTAGAGAGATATAATATGAGTAAGTGCTTTGCAACACCTGCTTGATACTTCATCGAGCCGTTGAGCTCATTCCTATTCCCTCCCTCTTCCTACTGGATTTGGTTGTTTCCCCCGGCTCTCTGCCGCTCGTCGGATTTGTTCTGCCGCCATCGGCCATTGGATCACACTGGACGGTGCCATTCTCTGTCTCCCCTCCTGCCATCTTACGTGGCACGCCACATCAACGACACCTCCACCTGGTTCGGACCCGCTCACGCTGCGTCAGCCTTTCTCCCACTTGTACATACACCAGGCCTCCCTTGTGAGCCGTGCCTCTGCACATGCGCCCATGCCCCACACGTGTACCCCGGTCCATAGTTGTACACCTAGCCCGTCTCTCCCTCGGCTTCCCGCGCGCCAGCTTTATCGGCCGGGTCATCTCACCAACCCACATCGCTCTCCCACAACCTCGCCCGCACGTGCCGATTTGACTACCCGAGTCATCGCTCATGGCCCAGTAGGTTGTGGGCCATCAGCCGGTCCGTTCAGCCGAGTCCACCAGCTCCCTTTCTCTCCCTCTCGGTAGACAGAGTCCACCATGCGTCAAAGACACATCCATCACCTCTCTTTCATTGACATACGGGCCCTATCTGTTAGTGACCTGAGAGGAATATTCCCGAGAATATTCCTTTCCAGAAATTCAATAATTCTTTTTCTTCATTCCATAAAATCATTTAATCTTCAGAAATTCATATCTCTTGATCACTAACTCTGATTGACTCTGTTCCAACTCCAGTAATTTTCTAAAATTAAGATCTGTCTAATGACACTAATAGTAGTCCTAAATAGAGTATTTTTCTTGGTCTTTGTGTAGAATTTTAATTGTTTGCGCATAGTACTCGTCGCCAGGTTTTCTTTCGGAGCGGATTTCTCGAAAATTTACGAAGATCTTAAGCAAGGCAAGTCACATTTAAATAATAGAGCCTATATTTGAACTTAAGTATCTTTGAGCTGAACTGAATAGTTTGTCCTTTTTTCTTCTGTGGAGGCTGGACAGTATGCATGTTGCAATCCTCACATATTTGTAGGCAGTTCGAAGCCTTTTTTTTAGTTTCCAGCAATAAAATTAGAGTTCATGCTGATGGTGTTGGCTCATGAGTAGTGGATCATTTTTTTAGCTGGCATGGCTGATGTAATGCATTGCAAAACTCTGTTTTCTGGTTACATAAAAATGGAACAGGGAGCTTTCCCCTCTGTTCCTGAAACAGAATTGTAGAGGGAAAACATACACTGTACAACAGGCTCTAAGACTGATACAGCAAGGCAGGAAACAGGCAGACAGCTCACATTGCTAAACGATCAAATAGTGTCCAGCAAAGAGCATAAAGATATCCATCAAGGCTACCAGATCAATAATAGGCTTATCAAATAAAACTGACAAGCAAGAGGCACATCTAAAATGTAGATCAGTAGATACAAGATAGATATGCAATCATGCACAACAGCCAAAATTACAAGCTGAATAGACAACACCACTAAAAGACATACGACCGGAGTACATATCTAGTTCAGATATCTCCTGCAGCCTCTCGATCGACAGAAGCAGGGGATTCTTTGCCCTTCATCTTCTCGGTTGAAGTGATAATCGTAGGTAATTTCCTCCCCTGGATTTATGTGACGTTCTGCAAAGAATTTGTTTCATGCAAAAGTTGAATAGCACGCGAGCAATGGTTGTTGGTGTACCTGCCCGAACGCCGGCGCCTGCATGGCGGCGGTGCCATGCATTCTAGCGGCCCCGAACCCATTGTACAGCACCTGGTCACCTCCCTGCGAAGAAGAAACCCTAGAAGAACACCATCTCAACAGCCAGCTCAACAAAAGCGAAGCTACTATCCTTCTGAAAAATCAGGGCGGTAGAATCGTACAGCGCCATTGGGGGACTTGAACGCGGCGTCCATGTCCTCCCCCGACCAGTCAGTGAACAGCGGCAGAGGAAGAAACCCCCCGGCGCCGCCGTCGTCGCCGGCGGCGGCGAGGCCGTGATGACGGTGGAGGTCGCTGAGCTGCAGCATGATGGGTTTGTCCCCTCCGCCGTCGATCTGGTGCTGGCGGAGGCGGGAGGCGAGGAGCGCGGACTCGTCGAACGCCGCGGCGGAGTGGTCATCGGAGGCTGCTCCTCCTCCGGCCGTGAGCTCCCAGGCGGGCTTGCCGGAGCCGAGCTCGGACCACACCACCGGCAGCGTGGACAGCATCTGGTCGAAGAAGTCAACACACGAATCCGTCGAGTTACTCGTGGGTGTGAGAAGAGGGGAGGGGAGGAAGCGAGGAGGGCCGTACACTTGAGGTCGAGGAGGACGATGCCCCGATTCGCCGGCGGCAGTGCAGATTCCGTGGTGATGGCTCAGATTCCGGCATGGGCTGTAGGAGATGAGGGCTGGGGATTGGGTGGAGTCGGGGGAATCCAAAGCTCACCGTAGTACTTCTGGTACTCCTGGAAGGCTGCGGGGTAGACGGCCGCGGCGGCCTCGAAGCCGAGGGATCCTGTGGGCCAAGCCATGGATCCGAGCCCCCAGGAAACCCTAACCCCCCGTGACGCCGACGCCGATGCCGACGAGCCGACCGCCGCCGCGCCGACGCGCTCGATCTCACGTCACGTGCGGCTAAGTCGGCAACGAGACGACAGGAAAGCAGACTGATGAAAAGCAGGGCGGAGAAGGTAGATGAGAAGGAGGAGGATGAGCGAGACGGGGAGGAGGAGTGGAGGTGCTGGAGCGACGGCGGCGACGGCGGCGTCAGCGGCGGCGATGGAGGTGAGCTAGGTTGTGGCGAGGAGAGGGAGGATGATGGATAGGGATTGGGATTGCACACTTTTGCAAAAAAAACACTTCATCATCCGCGATATTACAATGAGTCCACCGCACCGATTTCTCACCGTCGATCCACGATCCGACGGCTGCGGATGGGGTGCGAACGCTGGATCCAGGCCACGCCACGTGGAGGTATAGATGTCCAAATGGGCCGTGCCCCGTCGGGCCGGCCCGGGCACGGTGCTACAGTAACCATGCCCGGGCCGGCCCGGCATGGTTGGCCGTGGGCCGTGCCGGCACGGCCCGAGTAGCCGTGCCGTGCCTGGGCCGGCGGTGCGGCACAGCGGGCCGGCACGGCACGGCCCGTGGACTGTAGCGGGCCGGCACGGGCACGGCACGGGCACGGGCACGGCACGGGGCACGGGCACGGGCACGGGGCGCGGGAACGGGGCACGGGGCACGGCACGGGGCACGGGCCGGCACGGCCCGCCCGGAGGGCGGCGGCGGAGGCCGCGCCGCCGTGGCAAGCGTCTGCGGCCGCGGAGGCCGAGGCAGGCGTCGGCGGCCGAGGCCGGGCAGGCGCCCGGGCGAGGAGGCGGCGGCGGAGGGTGCCGGCGGAGGCCGAGGCAGCAGCCGGGAGGAGGCGGGTGCGGGAGGAGGCGGCCGGGAGGAGACGGCGGAGCCGAGGAGGCCGGGAGGAGGCGGCGGGAGGCCGAGGCGGCGGGAGGAGGCGGAGGAGCCGAGGAGGCGGAGGAGGAAGAGGCGGGAGGAGGCGGAGGAGCCGAGGAGGAGGCGGCAGGAGGCCGAGGCGGAGGGAGGAGGCGGAGGAGGAGGAGGCGGGAGGAGGCGGAGGAGCCGAGGAGGAGGCGGAGGAGCCGTGGAGGACGGCGGGAGGCCGAGGCGGCGGGAGGAGGTGGAGGAGCCGAGGAGGCCGGGAGGAGGCCGAGGCGGCGGGAGGAGGCGGAGGAGCCGAGGAGGCGGGGGATGCCGAGGTGGAGGAGCCGAGGAGGCGGGGGAGGAGGAGGCGAGGCGGGAGGAGGCGGAGGAGGAGGCGGAGGAGGCGGAGGAGCCGAGGAGGCGGAGGAGCGAGGAGGCGGCGGGAGGCCGAGGCGGCGGGAGGAGGTGGAAGGAGGAGGCGGAGGAGGCGGGGGAGGAGGAGGCGAGGCGGGGAGGAGGAGGAGCGAGGAGAGCCGAGGAGGCGGCGGGAGCCGAGGCGGGAGGAGGCGGGAGGCCGAGGCGGCGGGAGGAGGTGGCGGAGGGCTGCCGAGGAGCCGAGGAGAGGAGGCCGGGAGGAGGTCGAGGCCGGCCTGGCCGGGGTGCGTGCTGGAGGAGGAGGCAGGCGACCGTTGCACTGACATCTGCCCGTTGCTGATGACCGTTGCTACAGTTTTCGGCCGCGTTGGCCCAGTCAAAAATTGACACCTGTCCCAACGGTCCGAAAAAAACGGCTAGATTTTTGAATCTAACCGTTGCATGACCAAAAAAATCCGAAAAAAATATCAAAAAAAATCCGAAAAATTGTGAAATTTTTTCCTATAAATAGGGGAACCCCCAGCCACATTTTTCCTCATCCAAACCTCCCAATCTCTCCTCTTGTGCTCTATTCTCCTCTCTTTTGCTCTCTTTGCTCAAAATTTTTGTTTTAGACAAAATTTTGTCTAAAATTCAAAAATTTCCCACATTCTCATAGGTAATAGCTGCAGCCTCCGGTGCTCCTGCAAGGTAAAAAAATCTTAAATTTTTCTTCTTTGTTCGTACTATTTTTTTAATACTAATTTTCTCTATTTATATTGCAGGATGGATCCGAACTACCCGACGTTTCAACTGAGCGACTTCGACCCGAGCTATCTGTCGATGTCGCAAGGAGACAACTCCGGGTCGGCTGCTACACCGCAAGAACATACGGAGGAAATACATGCGGCTTCACAAGGATCCGGAACTGCGAGCGGGAGCTTGTCAACGGCAACCGGCTCAAAGAGATCAAGAACTTCCTCCGCCTGGCAACATTTTGATGAGATCAAGGAGACCGCCGCGGATGGAAGGGAGGTAACTTACGCGAAATGTAAAATTTGTAAAACTAAACTCTCTGGAAAATCTTCTGGTGGAACAGGGCATTTGAGGCGGCATGCTGAGGCGTGTGCGAAGAAGCAAGGTTACCAGCTAAGACAGCAGCAACTGGTACTCAATCCGGACGGTACGGTACGTTCATGGGAGTATGATGCTCAGGTAGCACGAGATTCCCTTACCCGTTTAATTGCTAGACAGGATCTACCCCTAAATTTTGGTGAGTCTCCTGCATTTGAGACTTACATTAAAACTGCTCATAATCCTAGGTTTCAAGCTGTTAGTAGACAAACTACAACCCGGGACTTGGTGAATGTTTACAACCAAGGCCGGGATAATATTAAACAATTATTTGGTACTTGCATATTTTCTATTAGTATCACATCTGATATTTGGAGTGGTAGGGCTAAGGAAGACTATATTAGTGTAGTTACTCATTATGTTGATGATGAATGGGAACTACAAAAAAGAGTAATAGCTTTAAAATTAATTGATGTTTCACATAATGCAGAAAATATTGCTGAACGAATTTCTAGAGTTTGTGAGGATTTTGGCATCACAAATAAAATATTTGCAGTAACTCTAGATAATGCAGCTGCAAATTCCAGAGCAATGGAAATTTTGTAGCCTTTATTCAATGTTTATGCTGAATCATTTCTTTTACATCAACGTTGTGCTTGCCATATTATTAATCTTATAGTTAAATCTGGTTTTAAAAGAGTAACTGTATATCTCGATTCTATCCGTGAAGCCATAAAATGGCTGAATGGTTCTAATCCTCGACTTGCGACCTTCAAGCGATTCTGCATCGCTTCGGACAAGCAACCACGCAAGTTCCAAACGGATGCGGACCATCGGTGGAACTCGACTTATTTAATGTTGAAACATGTCTTGCCTTACAAAGATATGCTAACTGTTTTCTTGCAGTCCAAGAATGTTGTTACCAGTGACGGGCAACCGCTACTGACAGAACAGTCTTGGCATGTTGTAGAAAGGTTTTATTACTTTCTTGAAACATTTTATGATGCAACTGTTACTTTGTCTGGTGTTTACTATCCAACTGCTAATTTAATTTTGCATAAAATTTTTGAGATTGCCACTTTATTAAAAGAATATGAAGATGACCAACTATTAGGATTTGCAGTATATAGCATGAAACAAAAATATCTTAAATACTGGAGGAACATTCCATACTTGTATGCTTTTGCATTTATTCTTGATCCTAGGGGTAAAATACGGGGGTTTCTAAATATTTTAAATCTTATTGGGGATACAATGAATATTGATTACACTAACTACTATTCTGATTGTAAGACAAAATTGTATGAAGTATTTCGAAAGTATGAAACTAAGTTTCAGGGAGTTCGCGTGCAAAGAGCCCCACCCGTCCCTGTCCCAGGTAAGAAGAAATTGCAGTGGGGCCGAATTTGGGGTGGTTCCTCTTCTTCTTCGAGCACCGGTGGTGGAAGTTCGGCCGCAGCAAGTCCTGCACACGCTTCACTTGAAGCTCTTGAGCTGTCCACCTACTTGGACAGCGACTCGATCAACCAGGAAGATCTCAACGTTCTTCAATGGTGGAATGATCACAAGACCCAATATCCCGTGCTCTCAAAGCTAGCACGGGATGTGTTCACGGTGCCTGTGTCTACGGTATCATCCGAATCGGCCTTCAGTCTTTGCGGAAGAATTATTGAGGAGAGAAGAAGAAATCTCCGCAGTGAGGTGGTAGAAATGCTACTTGCGGTTAAAGACTGGGAGCTAGCTAAGGAACGTGCCCAACACACCACGGAGAACCAAGATTTGGCTGAGCAGTTCGAAAATCTTTACCTACAAAATGAGGAACTAGAGTAATCTTTTTTATTTTTAAGTATTGACCTTTAGCTGTACTCTTTTTTCTTTGTCATGGTTTTCTCAAAATTGAGTTTTTACATGACAGAGTTTTTAATGAGGCAGCTGTGTAATATCAAAATCAATAAAGATCATTGCGCAATTTTTCTCTATATCTATGTAGAAATTAAATTGCATAACTATGTATGTTCTTCTATTTTGCTTGTTTAAACATATAAAAATTTCCTCCTCTAATATCATCAAAAAATACCCTCATATTTTTTTACTCATCTTACATAATGTTTTTACATTTTTTTAATATTTTTTTACCACTCCTCTAATTTTTTAAAATTTTTTAAGTCTCTTTTTTTCTTTTTTTACTCATCTCTCTCAGACTCAGTTGACTCAGTCCGGTCGGGCCGGGACTCGGCGCAGGCGGGGAGGCGGCGGAGGGCGGCCTCGGGGGTCGGCGCGCAGGCGGGGAGGCGGCGGCGGAGGGCGGCGGCAGGCGGCGGAGGTCGGGGAGGCGCGCGCGGGAGGCGGCGGCGGAGGGGGCAGAGGAGGCCGAGGCGGCGGGACGAGGCGGAGGAGGCGAGGAGGCCGAGGCGGCGGCAGGCGGCGGAGGGGGCGGCGCGCATGCGGGGAGGCGCGCGCGGGAGGCGGCGGCGGAGGGGGCGGAGGAGGCCGAGGCGGCGGGACGAGGCGGAGGAGCCGAGGAGGCCGAGGCGGCGGGAGGCCGAGGCGGCGGCAGGCGGCGGAGGGGGCGGCGCGCATGCGGGGAGGCGGCGGCGGCAGGCGACGGAGGCCGGGGAGGCGCGCGCGGGAGGCGGCGGCGGAGGGGGCGGAGGAGGCCGAGGCGGCGGGACGAGGCGGAGGAGCCGAGGAGGCGGGGAGGCGGCGGCGGAGGACGGCGGCAGGCGGCGGAGGCCGGGGACGCCGGACGCGCGGCGGCAGGCGTCGGCGGACCGGGCCGGCCCGGGCACGGTGGGCTGCCGACGGGCCGTGCCGGCACGGCACGGCCCACGACCCCGGCGTGCCGTGCCTGGGCCGGGGGGGAGGCACGCGGGCCGGCACGGCACGGCCCGCTACAGGAACCGTGCCTACACGGGCCGTGCCGTAGCGGGCCGTGCCGGACCGTGCCTCGGTCCGTGCCGGCCCGGTCCGCCCGTTTGGCCACCTATACGTGGAGGGGCTCTCCGCCCGGGAACTCAACTAGAAACGGGCGCGCCAACTATTATAGCCTAGCCTGTATATATTGTTATTTCTCGTTGATAAATGTATAAATATTGTACTGATAATTTAGAAATTAGTTTGATTTTTATCAAATTAATTCTTGTATATGAAATGGAACAGAGATGAAGCAAGTGACGGTAATATTTGTGATATTTCTATTTGAAAAAATCTAGAAATACATATTTCCTGAGAAACATATTATACTAAGTCAACATAATTTGGCCAGTTTTGTTCAAAACAAAATAGAACAGAATTTGGCTAAAAATCTACATTCAAAAGGACCTCTTCCAAATTGTAATGCTTATCTATAATCACATAAGCACCATTTTATCTTAATAGACTAAAGTAAAAACAATTAGGGCACTTTCACTTTATTAACCAAATTAACTCTAAAAAAATTTAGTAGTACCAAATTTTGGTATTTGGTAGCATTGGCTATGCTTGGTTTGATGTTTTTACCACATTTGGTAGAGTTTTAAGAGAGAGAGCGCGCTTTTTGGTAGGATAGTAATGGTAGAAGTGTGCCAAAAATTGGCAATGTCAAAACTTGATAAGATTAAAAGTGAAAATAAACTAAACAAGCCTTCAGTTATATAGGTCAATCATCGCATCAAGCTAGCCAAGTAACGGTGGTTACTTGTGAGGCCGAATATGTGATATTGTGATTCGAGCACTTGGATCAATGTTCAAAATATAAAAGTCTCCATTATAGTTTAGCTAGGCATCCATGTGTTCTGTGAGACAAGGTGAATATTTCAGCTGAGATGACTTGCCCAGCTGAGGCAATATGCATCTTTTTTGTTGGTTTACTATGAGTAAATATACACTTCTACTTTCAACGTATGCTTCATAAATCTTTATATGGATATTGTTTGTAATAAAATTGTTGGTGAACTTTTGATGATCAATGAAATGGATATACGAAAGATCGAAACAGAATATCCAGGATATATATTCCAGAATCAAACAGATGGATGATATATCTATACGTGAACAGATGAAGACCATATGCATTCAACATACAGTGATAGAGAGCATTGCAACAGTTGGTGAAAAGTGGCTAAAAATGAAATAATTAATTGGAAAGAACATATTGCTAGTTACTGCTGATGTACAACTAAACAAATAATATTTCGATCAATCAAGGTTTGTGAATAATCAGTAGTACTCCAATTCAATCCAATAACTCAGTACTCCAATTCAGAAAAAATCAGAGTGCTGCAATTCAGAAAAATTCACTACTTAGCACATACTCTTTCTTGTACACATTCAAAAAAATTTAGAGTAATTCAACACAGAAAGAGTATGAGAGTACTCCAATTCAGAAAAATCAATTCTGTGGAACATATGTAAATGAAAAAGGTAATAATTTAGATGATATCAAGGAGAGAAAGTAGGATAAAAAGCAATGGGTGGAAGGAAAGCATCGAACTCAACCTGTTAACGTAAGTTGTGGTGGCGAATCATAACTAAGAAGAACAAATAGTAGCCGATGACACTGGCAATTATGTAGCACACGAAGGCAACAAAAAAACCAACGCTTCTAGTGGCATTGTTCTATGAAAGAAGGAAGATGTAGTACTAGCAATTATGTAGCAGACGAGGGCAACCTACAGAATGAAGATTTCTAGTGACACTGTTCTATGAAAGAGGGAAGATGCAGTTATTAGCTACTATAATATTTTACAACATATATGAGTTTGAGAAGTGGGTTGTATGAGAAACATGAGTGGGGTTGTGTATATATCCTCGAAGGGTAAGAACCCTGGGGAAAAAATTTTGTGACGTGTATCGACACAGGTAGCAAGTGGATAGCATGCAAGAGGACAGAATGACATGCATGCCGGTTGTCTATAATTTTTAACCAAAAAAAAACAGGTAGTGCGCTAGGAATAGTAATATGTGAGCAAATAGTGATAGCTGGTGACACCGTTGATAGCAGTTGTTGCACAACCGTGAATATTCTAGGAGTGCAGATAGAGAACATCACCATTAACGCTATATTGAGATGCTAGAACCTACTATAGTGATAAACCTCAAATTTTAAACCGAGCCAAACACACATAAATTTTGGCCTATAGACCAGAATTTCATGAGTATTAACCTTGGGCACAAATATGCCTGAACATTAGCCTTTCCAGAATTTTTCATGATGGTTAACCTTGGGGCCAAAATTACACAAAACTTTTGCAAATGCCCCCAAAACAGATGACTATTAGCCTTCATTCAAAAATTTGATGAGTATATGCCTAGGGCCAAAAAAGTACAAAATATTAGTTTTCTGGCTAATATTTGGTGATTATAAACTTGAATCTAAAAATGCACAAACTTCGTAATCATGCAAAAGTAAAATTCACTTATTTTTATGATCACTAACCTTGAAGAGACTGTAGTTCGCGTCCCCCAGTCGCTTCTCATACATGTCGACCAGCTCATCATTTCCCAGCCACACCTCCTGTAGCAAAGTCAAAACAATCACATCCATGTATTTTTTTTGTTATGAGCAATCCCATTATCCCAATGGACAAATTGCTGAAGAAATTGCTTGGTTTCCCCTCACCTGTAGGTAGATAATGGATGAGCAGTTGGCGAGAAGACAGTTGATGATCTTCTCGTTCCGGCTGAACCAGTAGGCCTTGTACTGGCTCTCCCTGCAATTCTGCCCCCAATGCGAAAACCCCCACAATCAGTCAACCAATCGAACAAACCCCCAAGCTAAGCTGAGGGTGGTGAATTCAGTATAGTCAAGGGGAAAGCGGGGAAGTAGTAGAGATCCAGCTGCTGACCTCGGAGTCCATGCGCTTGTAGACCGGGGCGAGGATGTTGAATGTGGTGCAGGACATGCACCGCTCGTCCCGCAGCTGCAACCGCCGGTGGTGGTGGTGGTGGTGCTGGCGTGCTGCTGCCGGTCCCGCCTCTGCTGCTCCCATTGCCGCCTCGCGGCTGCCTCCCTCCGCTGCTTCTTCGTCTGCACCGCGCCAACCACCCAGACAAAAAACAAAAAAAAAAAATCAACACCCCACCCGACAAAACACCTCGACCATGGCGGCGAGGCGGTTACAACATCTAAAAGGCCTCGGCCGCCGCGGAGGAGGCGGCGGTGGTCCCGAGCCATGACCCCGGCTCTCAACCCCCGCCTCCAAGGAGATCGCAGGGGCCGCCACAGCTGCAGTGGACGTGGGAGGAGATGCGGTTTGTGAAGGACGCGGTGCCCGCGGTCACGCCGGTATCATACCCGGCCAAGGTCGCGCCGCTGCCGGATGACTGGCCGGCGGACAAGGACTCCGGGCAGATCCGCCGAGGCCGCTGCTCGAAGCGAGGAGGAGGAGGACGATGCCCTGATCTGCTCAGCGCCGTTGTCGCTCGATCTACCCCGCCATGGCCCGATCTGCACTCCGTGCCGCCGCCGCTTCGAGGAGCCCCGCCGCCCTCTTCCTTGTTCGCTCCATGTCACCGCCGAGCTTGGGGGAGAGGCAGCAGCGTCGGTGCAGAGGCACGTCGGAGAGCATGGTAAGGGTGGCGTCGGGGACGCGCGAGCACAAGGAAAGATCGAGGCGGGAGAGGGGACGACGGCGGATAAGGCGGCGCTCCGGCCCGTGGGAGGCGAGAGAGGAGGATGGGCGGATAGGGATTTAGAGGTTTTGTAGAAAAACCCCTCAAACATAATCTATTACAGCGAGGTCCACCGCAGCGATCTCTCACCGTCGATCCACGATCCGACAGCTGCAGGAGGGGCGCGAACATTGGATCTGGACTGTGCCACGTGGATGGGCTCTCCGGCCGGGAAAGTGGCCAGATTTCGTATATAGAGATTGGTGCATTGAACAGGTGAGCTATCATGTTCACACAACGGCTCTGCCAAAGTACATACAAGTAGTCAGCAAACAAAAGTTAGATGTAACTAGTAGCTCTTTTTTATTTTTATTTTTAAAACAAGATGTACTAGACTACTAGCTAGCTTGACTCCACAGTATTTTTTTTCTTTATATAACTAAGTCGTGGCTAATTGTAAACACGAAAAGCTAGAACACAACAAAAAAAAATGTCATAGTCAAAATCAATAAATTGCCGGTAGTTCACTTTGCAAAAAATATAAATCAAAGGTGAGAGAAGAGAGCAATAACGACAGGTGATTGACAGATAAAGTCACAGACTGAACTTTATTGGAAACATAATTTCAGTTTCAACTATAAACAAAAATTAACTTTAGAAAATATGATACTGTCTCAATATCCTCTCAAAAACTATAAAAATTCTCGCAAAGATGAGTATAAAAAACATACTACTTTCCTCTTAAAGGCTATAGTATAAATAATATCAAAATGGTACTTTCGTAAAGATGAATCTGAATTTCCAATCCTCTCCCAAAATGGTAAGTGCCATTTCGAATACAAGTGGAATTTGTAAAATAACCTTTTTTCTCCATTCATCAGTAAAAATGCTGTGATCAGCAACCGGCTGAAAACTGTCCAGCATAGTTGGTTACGGACACAGAAAAGTCAAAGCACACCAAAAAGTATGATGAGTCATAACTTGTCCATAACCCAATTATGATCTGCTATCAGCTGCCCAAATGACAGGTGTTGGGATCCTTATCCTTCCATCCTTTATAAAGTAACTAGATGATGAGGCGCGTCATTAGTGCACCTCCTATAGTTTATTGGATTTCTTATTTTTTACTAGAGAAAGATAAAAGAAGTTAATACATGCTGCAAAAGGCAGATATATAGTTTGAGTGTTCGTCAACTGTATTCATGATTAACAGAAAGAAAGATAAAAGAAGTTAATACATGTTGCGAAAGGCAGATATATAGTTTTGAATGTTCATCTGTTATTTCTTAGAAGGGGTGATTACCGGTGTTCCATGTTGGCAGTAAAATATGCCAGCCGGCAGCCACAGTGAGCAACTAATGATTACATGTGAGGTAACATAAGTTTAATAGCGTGATATCATAATTTTATAACCTGTTTGTCGCAAAAGATACAAAACTATTATCAGGAACGTCTACTGTAATGTTGTTGGTTGATAGTAGTACACAGAGTATATATTAATGCTTGTAAGTGTTTTCTAATGTAGAAATGGAAGACACAAATCTTTTTCACTTGTACGCTATTGTTGGCCACAAATTCTTTTCATCTCATCGTTGGGTTGCAACGACCATCTATTGACGTGATAAAAAGCATAATGGTTGTCGCCGCTTGCAGCTTGTACTTGAATTTTCCGTTTGCAGCTGGTTCAGTGGTCATGTATGGTATATGGAGTACTAAATATTGTCTTGTGAAATACTAGTGAGAAAAGTCATAACTAGTTTACCATGTGTTTTAGATCGAAATGTAAATAAAGACAATATATAGAAGTTGCTCACTATTCTGCCATGCTCAGTAGTTGTGTTGTTAATGGTTACTATGTAAAATTTATGAGAGTAGTCCACAAGTTTTGATGTCCTTTACGAAGCTCCTTGTTACAATTAGCATGCTGAAACCGGTGTTTCGTTGCCTTTGTTTGCCTGGTATTTGAAATAGAGTAATCTGATCGTTACTCACTCCGTAGAAAATTATAGGGTGTATAATATTTTTAAAAAATCAAACATAAGAGGTTTTGACCAACATTTAATCAAATTATGAGTACATTTAGTGTATAGAAATTATACCAAACGATCCATATTTTAAAGAGCAAAAACTTTCATAAAATGTTGGTTTTATAAATACTAAGAAAATAATTTCAGTAATCAATGGTTAAAGTCTTGTCCTAAAGACTTTTTTAAAATATAAAATGATGGAGTAATTCAATTTTCTAAGGATGGAGTAATTCAAAATGAAGACTAATTCGAAATGCAGTTGTACATGTTTAATTTGGAAATGGATGGTATAGTTACTTGAGTTTTTACTATTGCATTAGTCCTTTTGATGTCCCATGACATATAGTGATGTTCTATCTCCGAGTCACATTCAGGCCCTCCACAATGTGAGAGTGCAGCCAGAAAATTTGTAGGTCCAGATACTGTAAATCAAGCACTACTAATTAACTGAAGTGTGCAAAAATAGATAAACCGGTGCTATTTATTACGAGGGACCCACCAGTCTAATAAACTATCCATCGTCTTCTCCACCATCCGGTTTACTCGCGCTACGGAAAAATCCCCTCCTGCTCTCGTTCTTCTTGAAGCGAAGTGGTAAGCAAAATCCCCCAAATCGATTTCCATACTCGTAAATCGAAGTCTCGCTCTTTAGATCTGGCATCTCTAGGTGTTCCTATTACCTCGGATCTGGCGTCATCAGAAGAAGGTGGGGCACAAGAGGAGGCAGGGCAGACGGGAGAAGGCAGCCGTACGTGAGTTGGGATGCTGAGGAGAACACAGCAGAGGCGAGCTAGGGCGGTGACGCAGCCCGCCTCGCATGGGACGAGAACCACGTCGCGGAGGCGTTCGGGCAACTCGTGCCCGTGCTCGACGCCTGGATGCTTCCCGCAAGATGATGGCCGTGCAGTACATCACGGGGAAGGAGATGGAGATGCAGACGCCATGGCTAACGTCACCACAATGTTCGCCCCGATCGACGCATGCAATGAAGCTCCCCGGCGGCCAGAAGGTAGCGTGGAGCCTGTGTGCGGAAGTGCGTGTCCGATCTGGCTCTGGTATGCATGTGCCTCCCGTTGTGCTAAATTGTTACTGTACCAATTAGTTGATCGTAGATTTTTTATAATAGCTCTGTAGATTTTGTTTGCTAAATTCCAATGTGTACGACATTCTCTGAGACCTGCAATATTTATGGATACAACAATACATCAAGTGTCACATTAATATGAAGGGTATTAAGATTTATCATTTGACTCTTACAAGAATACAACACGCCATGAGTACGATTAGATCAGAAATACAAAAGCAACCTGGTACATTTAAACTGCTACACTTTGACAATGATAAAGACCATGATAGGGACTACACAATACAGTGCTGTCGGAGGATGAAACGTCGACAGCGGAAAGTCAGGAGACCCCCCTTTGAGATTCGGCCAGGGGAGTAGTTCTCAGGCGAAGCCGGCGTCAGGGTGCAGAAGACAGATGCGCGAAGAAGACGTAGAAGAAACAGAGGAGTCTGGACCGTCCGAAGCTGGTCCGGACCGTCCGAACCGTGAACGAAGGCAGAAGGGTCCGGACCGTCCGAACCGGGTCCGGACCGTCCGGACCGAGGAGATCGCGCGGGGAAGACGATGAAACAACGAACGGTCAGAAGAGGGGATTCGACGGCACAAGGGAGACCAGGAGGATTTATACAGGTTCGGGCCGCCGGAGCGTAAAACCCTACTCCTGTGTGTATGCTATGTGGAGATGATGGGTTTGCTGTGTACCAAGATGAGCTCAGCACGCGGCCAGCAGCGGAGAAGAAGAGCAGTAGGTTGAGAATGAGCTCGGGTGCTGAGAGCTGGGAGCTCCAGCTCCCCCTTCAGTCCGTGGCTTGGTCCTCCTTTTATAGAGCAAGGGGATCGTACAGTGCCAAGATACATGCTGATAGAGAGAGAGAGCTACATGAGAGAGTAGGTATGGCTTGTCTTATTGCTGTCTTGTCGCCGTCTTGACGAGCGCGTCCGCCTGCTGCCGCCTGCTGGACGAGTCCGCCTGCCGAACCCACGCCGGATTTGGTATACGGCAGGCGGTGGAGTCGTGAGGACGCGACGGGATGTGACGGGGCACACTGCCGAAGTCCAAGCATCTCTGACTGCTTGACTTCGGCGCCCACGTCCTTGCCAACACGAAGTCAAAAAGGCTCTGACTGCACAGCAGATGTACAGCGAATTGAGCCCTTCCATAGTCAAAGAGAGCTTCCTGACTACACAGGGAGTGGGCCCCACGGGGGGCCGTCCTGGAGCTCACGTCTGCTCGAGCGGGCGACAGGTGGAAAGCGTCCCTGCCGCGCGCCGTGCTAGGCTCCGAGCTCCTTGGTGACCCCCGACATGTAGGCTCCGGACCCGACTCAACGCTCCGGGTCCGAGGCCTGCGGTCCTTGGGTCTGGGAGGCGAGACCCGGGACCAGAGGCGGGGTCCCGGGCACGGGGGTGCGGTCCCGAGCACCGGAATACTCCAGCTCCGTGCCCGGGGACGCCTGCCGAGACTGGGATTGCTGGCCCGGGCCCCGAAGGTAGAACCGGAGCCAGGAAGGTCCCGGCGGCGAGGCCTGAGGAGGGGCGGGCCGTCATTGCGACGCGCCCGGGAAGGTGCACCCGGGCCCGGGCGGTGCCCGGGGCCCGAGGCACTTAGCATTGTTGGCCGTTGCTTGTTTCTGACCGTCTAGGCCCGGGGAAGCTGACGTGGCCGGAGACCCACGCGTCCCCCGGCAGAACGTGGGACCCCCAGTCCCATTTCGCCGACAAGTGCACATTGTAATGACGGGCTATATAAATTCAAGGTTGATCTCCTCCAAAACGATGATATATATGCTCAACTAAGTCCGCCTTCAGATGATGGTGCATAGCTTTATTTCTAATATCTTCTTCTACCTCTAGAACCCTGGAAAATCCATGAACTGGGCCATGTCCATATCCTGCCAGTGGTGTGGGTGAGCTACCCTGGTCATACTGATTGTCATAGTCTTCATCATAGCGAACTCTGTAAGAATCCCTTTCATCCTCCACAATCATGTTATGCAGTATAATGCATGCATACATGATTTCAGCAAGTAATCGCACTTGCCACATACGTGCTGGGCTTCGCAGAATGGCAAAACGAGCTTGCAAAACACCAAAAGCGTGTTCCACATCTTTTCTTGCTCCTCTTGTTTTTTGTGCAACAATGCGTCCTTGTTACACTGAGCAAATGAATTGTCTTCACAAAAGTTGCCCACTCTGGATAAATACCGTCCTCAAGGTAGTATCCCATGTTGTATTCATTGCCATTGACCGTGAAATGAACCTCAGGAGCCCTTCCTTGTACTACTTCAGTGAACAAAGGTGATCGATTGAGGACATTGATGTCATTATTTGACCCAGCTGCACCAAAAAAAGCATGCCACATCTAAAGGTCATGTGAGGCAACAGCCTCCAACATGACAGTAAGTCCATGCTGATCTCCACGGGTATACTGACCTTTCCATGCCACTGGGCAGTTTCTCCATTGCCAATGCATGCAATCTACACTTCCCAGCATGCCTGGAAAACCACGAGCTTCGCCTATATGTAGTAAACGTTGGATATCTTCTCTAATTGGTTTTCTTAAGTATGTAGGACCAAAGCACTCAATGACACCTCGGCAAAAGTTATTCATGCACTCAATAGTTGTGCTTTCAGCAATCCGTAGATTTTCATCCCACATATCAGCAGGTGTGCCATATGCTAACATCCGCATAGCAACAGTATATTTGTGCAAGGGTGAAAAGCCCACCTTTCCAAATGCATCAGTCCTTTCTGTGAAATAAGGAGACCAATCACTAAGAGTCTGTGCAATACGTAGAAATATGTCTCCTCATCCTATACCTACGTCGAAACTAGTTATCATTGAATATTGGATTCTCTACAAAGTAATCAGCCATTAATCTATCTCTAGCAGCACCACGATCTCTTTCTATGTGCCTTCTTTGAAACCTCCTGTATTGAGTAGGCGTACCTCTAATTTGTGCCTCAATCTGACGTCTGATTTTTGCCTCAATCTGAGCCTCCATTGGATCATTCATGAAGTCCTAAAGAACTGATGATAGTAACACTACTATCAGAATTTTCAGGGATTTCTTGGGTCATTTGGATCCATGGACACCAATGGGGTGGAGAGTTTCAGCTAGCTGAAAAGAGTGTTGGAGAGTTTTTGCTGGTTGAAAGAGCGATGGAGAGTTTCAGCTGTCTGAAAGAGAGATGGACAGTTTCTGCGGGCTGAAAGAGAGATGGAGAGTTTCAGCTGGCTGAAAGAGTGTTGGAGGCCTGCTGCTAGCCTCCTTTTATAGAAGAGAGTTCCCAACAGCTAGTTTTTTTACAACAGCTAGTTTTTTGTACAACAGCCACTTGATGTGATATGACTCCATATTTATGTGTAATAGGACTACACTGCAAAACACCCAACAGCTAGTTTTTACAACAGCTAGTTGATGATATTGACCCATTTTTCTGTGAAACAGAACTGCACTGGAAGTTACCAAATGGCTACTTTTTTACAACAGCTAGTTTTTAGAACCAACTAGTTTTTTTGGAAAGGATAGAACCAACTAAGTAGTCACAGCGACTCTGGAAAATGGAATAAACTGATACAATTGTAGAACCACCTCAGTAGTACAATAACACTTAGAAGATATTATCTGATTCCATTTTGCAAGTGACAAATCCAGTGACACATATAAGACAAGATATATTACTGGTACTTAATAGGACATCAATGGAGGTACATCCATACAAGTTCAGAGGTAGATCTAATTGAGAAAGGTAGTACAAGTGAACTGGGAACAAGCAAATACAAATAAAATCGTATCAACTAAAAATGTCCTTAGCTAATAAAGCCAACATTTGGTCATGTCCTGCCTTGGTTCTTTTATCATAACCTGATGTGTCTGTACGAAGCAGCACCATGTACATCTCCATTTTCTGTAGCTTTGTCTTTTCCTTCTCTGCATCTGCCATTTTATTATCAGCCTCGACTTTGGTTTTTGCCGCTTCAGCTTGAGCAAGTGTTGCTTCAGCCATTTTCTCAGCAGCAACTATTTTTCTTAACTGAAGTTCATTGAATTGCTGCAAATTATCATTTGAAATAATGTCTTCTGAATAGACTAACTTTCCTTTGTTTTTTTGTTGAGCTTTGGCTGCATTTCGCCCTAATGGTCGATACCTCGATGAAGGGTCTGCATCTTCGCTCTCTGGATTTGAAGAAGTATAAGCTCCTGATTCATTCAGCCGGCTTCTCTTATTCATCATTTCTTCAATCGGGTAAGCTTTACTCCACTTGGGCTGATCCTTCACTGCCTTCCACCAATATTCTAGTGCAAAATGCCTTTTTGTCTTGGCAGCTACTTTGTAATCTTTACGTGCTCTATCCATGACTTGATCATCAGATTCACCACTGCCATGCTCCCTTTGTGCCTTGTCATAGCATGCATGAAACTTGGTAATAAAAGGATAGTCTTTTGCCAATGGTTCTTACACTGAGTAGCACTTCTTCTCTGTTTTTTGGGTGCATGCATGTTGTATTCTGCTGCAACATCCTTCCAATACTTATCTCCCCTTCTATCAACTCCAATAACTGGATCTGTGGAATGTTTTATCCAAGCACTTATTAGCCGAAGATTTTCATCTTGACCCCAATGTACACGCCCTTCTCTCTTTTCTAACTCCTCAGGGCTGCTCTCACTCCTCTCACTCCAAACTGCTTCTTCGACAGGATCTACACCAAGTTGTTGCCCTTGGGACACTGGAGAAGCTGAACCAACCGGGCTACTCTCATCAGCTCGCGAATCGGTGGCACGACTACCTTGACAAAGGGCTATGGACCCAACCAGTGAACCTTGACTGTCTCCGTGTGGGTGTTGTCCCACACCCACAGCACCCTGGTAAGAACTCCCAGGATATCCTTGTGTGTATGGAAATTGTGGATAATTTGACTGGGCTCCAAAAGGATTGAATATTCGTGGATATGGGGGGTGGAAATTTGGAGGAAATTGTGATGGTGAATAGCTCATGGGGTATTGGGGTGAGGGGAAATGATGCTGCTGACTAACCTGTTTTTCTGGATCAACACTTGTGAATGCAGAATTCATCATGTTTGTGAAAGAGAAAGAGATGTCCATGCCTACAAAGAAAGGCAGATTTGTGAAAGGCAGATTTATGAAAGGCAAATTTGAATGAGCGGTCATGTATGTTACGGTGTTGCCCCTGTATATGTATATATAGGGTAGTGGTCTGGGTCCCTGGGAGGAGAGCGCAGTGGTTTGGAAGTAGAGAACGGTCATGTGACCGTTGCTCGTCTTCAATGCTCAACGGCCAACTGCTGTAACTGTAGCTTTATAATTTTTTAATGAGTTGGAACCGGCGCAACAACATTCGCTCCATTTATTTCTAGCGTCACTCAGAGTTGGAGTCACCTCCCACAGTGGCAGGAGTGGTGCTCTACTTTTCTCTCTCCTTTCTAGGCAGCACTTAGGCGACACGCTGTGGAGGGCCTCAGAGAATATATTTCAAAGTGAATGGATGAGGAATCTAGTAATAAAAATTATGTTATATATTAAAAGTGGTCAGAAGTGCAAACCTATGACATTACTGATAATAGAAATAGAAAGGTTACACATATCAGCTGGAAAGTGGAAGAATGTAGAAAATCTCTATCCATATTAACCACAAATGGTCTGAAAGAAGAATAACTCAATACCTCCCAAATGTGCTCGTCATTCCTCAAATTGCATAAGGACTTCCCGTTGACTGAAATATAACTAGTCCCTAAGTGTACTCATGTACAGCTTGTAGAGTCTATATAATGCTTTTTTTTCTACCAAACATAAGGGCAAGGTATATGCATATAATATATTATGCACTAACAATTCAACGGTCCTATCTAGTATTAGAAAACTGATGCCAAAGCCAAACTAATTATATTGACAAAAGTAGACAGTGAGTACAGCAGAATCAGGCTCACAAAACCTACCAATGAAATTGTTATCGCTATCCATAACAGACAACCGGTGTTGCCCCTATTTTAATTTTCAGATTCCAATATCTCTGCATTCTTGAAAACACTACAAATCAGAGCATGGACACTTAATTCTTGAACTATTCTTTCTGTTTGCAAATACTTGTCGTTTTGGACAAGACTGATGTCAAACTTTTAAAACTTTGACTATGAATAACTTTTCAAATATTTAATTTAGAAACATAGAGACCATATGTATAGATTAATCTTGAAAAGTACTTCAATAAAATAACATATTTGTTGATATTTCTATATATTTTGTAATTGAAAATAGTGGTCAAAGTTGTTTTTTTAGACCATGCCCTTGTCCAAAACAAGAAGTATTTACAAATTGGAGGGAGTACTAAGCAAATAAGGTTGTGATCTCTAATACGGTACACATGGGAATATGTAGAGACAACTTTAGATTTATTTTTTCATCAAGACCTCAACTAAACAACTATAGAATAAGTGGCACTGAAATAGAACAATCCTTCATTGATAAAAAAAATAATGTAAAAAGTGATTGTAGGTAGAGACAGAACCACCAATGTGCTTGATCTTCCTCAGAAGCAACTCAGAGTGCTTCATTCACAACATTTTAAAGATAGCAGCATATAGACTAAATAGTGCGTCTTCAATTACACCAACAAGCGTTTTATAACCAGGAGCCCACAACGTGATCACACTCCAAGTTGCAACAACAAAAATAGACCCATCGCCTGAAAAAGTTGTAGCTGTCACAGGTTTATCCATGTAGCTTTTCACTTTTTTATGTCATCATTTACCAAAAATGACAAATGAATCAATGGCAGCCTAAGCATGTCGTATACAAGTGCCAACAGTATATATGGTTACGACATCTTGACCATTAATATTAGAGGCTATTGGTTTAGAAGGAAATTAAATAATCGAAGTTCAACTCACTTGTATAGCAACGATTGACATCTCTAACCAGCATGAATTTTTTTTTCATCACTTGGTTGTGAGAGTATACTTTGGACCCAAACATACAGATAAAATGGTAACTAAGAGACAAAGAAAACAGGGGCATCATCTCAATAACCAATAGATATATAGACCTTAAAGTTGCCACCAAATGGAGAGCTCACAGCCATGTTTTTGCCAGGGCGGCAAGCAACAACAGAAAACAACATCGTGGTATGACAGAATTAAATTAAAATGACAGAAAAACACAAGAAAACATTTGTCATTGACCTTATAAACATGTACCGCCTATGCAGCTCATAAAAGCACGAAACCATTGGTGGGCGCGCCAATGGCATGCCTTCTATATGACCTTCCCTGCTTTTATAAAATTAGTGCACCTCAATTTGCAAGGGGACAGCAAACTAACTGGGAGTTAAGGTAGTATTTTATATAAAAATTGCAACCATGAATGTTGTCCAAGTTGCTATGCAAATTTAACAATGAAGATTCCCGGTTGTAATACCAACAAACAGTCATAAATGCAACAGCTGAATTTTCTGAATTTATCATCAAAGAATGCAGCCGGTAATGAAATGATTTTTAGCATTTATATGTACCCATTGCACACGCTGATAAATCCAGACAGTCTGAAACTATAACCTGGGATAGTAAATTGTTTCTTGAACCACAGGTGGATAAAATTTTAATAAAACAAGCTAGACTCACAGGTCATGTACATGGGAAGTAGCAGGATGGGGAGTACAGCTATTGTAATAGTCCGACCTGTAGAGACAAAACAAAGTTAGAGCATCTAAAATGAAATCCATATGCACCTTTCATTAGAGAAGCGAACTTTTACCCAATCTGTCATCCACCATCCGGTTCTGCTGATCCAGAGAACACCATTTTTCAGTTAACAAATCGTCATGTAATCTTTCAGAAAAAATGGTAACCTTGATAATATCTAATGGATACAACTTTTGCAAGAAAAACATACGGAAACACATTCATGATGGGGGATTGTTAACAACAGCATATGATTCTTCACTAATGGACAATTGTCTCGTGGCTAAAACTGAAATGAAGCGAGAAAGGTAGAAGTAAGAGCAAGCAGGAAGTAATACCTGACTACATGAGAAAGTGGCCTATCAAAGATCATGTTGCACAAGCATTAAAAATCACACTTTGATGTAAGAGCATATGATTAATTGTTTAAAATTGTCAAACAGCTTCATAATTAGTTTCATACTTGGTGATAACTTTGATCCAAATTAAGACACAACCAAGAAAAGTATATAGTGAAATTAGAAAAGGGACAATGAGTATGATTTGGTTGCAGTACCTCTCCACCAATTTTATTAACCGATGTAATGGACTAGAAGGTGCTACGGCTTCATCATTTTTTTGCTCTTATCTAAAGGAGGCCAAATGAGCTAGGATACAAATCAGCTATTATTAACACTAGTCGTCAACTTGTGCATTGCACCAATTATTATTCATATTATAAGTATTAAAATTTTAACATATGTTATATGCCAAACCTTTATGCATGTTCGATAATAAATATAATTTTATTGAAAGTTATATGTAAACTTTGTTTTAAATTTTTAATAACAATATAGATTTTTATTTACAGTTTTAAAATCGAAATTAGTAATTAATATATATAATCCATCCTAATACGTCTTTCTTCACGTCCTATCTTACTGATTTAATAACTCATTTTAGGGATATTTCTTATAATTTAATTTTGAAATTCTGAAATCATAAGTGCTTAGGTATATTTGGTTTGTAGTTTCAATTATAGATTTTTCATTATTTAATAATTTCAAAATTCGTAATTAATAAATATCGAGTTGTGCTCGGTTTGAAGTTTCAGTTATATCTTTTTTCATGATTTAATAATTCGAAATTTATAATAATAAATAAGCAATCATGTTGTATATGGTTGAAGTTCTCTTCTAGATTAAGTAGAGTAGAAAAGATTTCAATGTCATGTTTTTTTATTTATCTGCGAGCTTACAGAAGTTAGGGTCGATCAAATCCTCAACGAACAAAATAATACTTTATCGCAGTTTTTTTTGGCGAAAAATATTATATCATAGTTGGAGAGGTCGGAGAAAGTTGTGGCCATCAACAGATCGATAAATCGCGTCGTATGCAGTCCTGTTCATCTACGGAGATCGATGTACTGTACGTACGTGCCCAACTTATTTTTCTTTTTTCTTTTTTGAGAGGAACGTACGTGCACAACTAATGTTCTTATGACTTGAGCTAGATATGATGTTGGCCCAAATAAAAGATTGGTTGGGCTTTAAAGTGTCTGGATTGTTATGATATTAATCTATAGTCACGATATTTAGGGCCTGTTTGGTAAAGCCCCAGATTCTATGATTCTGATCTTGTGATTCTGATTCTTCCTAAATCAAATACTGATCTTGTGGGGATTTTCAATTTTCATTCGTTGGATTCTCATGAGAAGTCGCCTTTTGCCTGATTCTCCATTCGTGTGTAAAATTAAGAATCACAACGGATCAATTCAACTAAGAATTGGGGGAATTTTTTTGCCCATTTGGCTCAACTCCAATTGATCCGATTGAGAATCACCCTCAAGAATTCTACCAAACGCGCCCTTAGTATACGTATAGATAGATTTCTGAGGAATATAAAGAAATAAAACTCAGAAACAATTTTCAAATAAGTAGATAATTGTCATTATCTAAAGCATGAATAACTAGGATATGGAAGTATGCATGGCATTATGTGCTTAACAATCACAGAGCAAAAATTTTGTTAAATGAAACATAACTTTCATTCTTTAGGAGGCAAGAAAATAGGCAAGGTACCATTTATTCCTCAATTAGCAAAAAAGAAAGATACTCTAAGTGCGGATTGGGGAAAAAGAATCACATGCTTTTCTAACATCAGCTTCTTATTTGTATTCAAATCACAAAAATGTAGGCAAGTAGCTGTCCTAAAAGAAAAGTAAGAATATTAGTGCTATGTACAGATGAATCTGATCTACGTTCACCACCAAGCACCAATTAGTCCAACAGGATCCTCAAATGATTATAGGATGCATATATACTTGATTTGATTGAAAGAAAGGGTCACTAAAATTAGTTCTCTACCCTCATATATGTCCGAATTATACAAATGGACACGCTGTATCAATACAGTAGGGCTCACGATGCATTGGTTATGGACTTTCACCTTAAAGAGTCATATTCTCTACAACTCTTCAGCTTCTTTTACAGTACATCCGTAAGATGAAGAGAGCAACTATATAAATAAAAATAAACCGTTATTTGTGATAGTATTTATGAATGAACGTGATATATTTTAGAATTGTTTTTACAGAGATGTAGATTGGTAATCTTTTCACAAATCCTTAAAGGTGTACTAACAAGTTATATATATGTCATGATTGTTTTTCCATAAAACCCCTTATACAGTACTAGTACGTACTCACTTGCGTATATATCCATATTGCGAAGGAGGTTTCCTAATAGCAGGAGGTGATCTGCACGTAAATCGACTAATACGCGAATCAATCTAGTTTAAGGAAGTAGGTAGACCCATAAATAGGCTCTTTTCTTACCTTCAGAGCTGCAGGCAGGAGCAAGAAACGCACAAAGAACATCATTTACTGCCCAAGGAACAGAGTAGTAGAAGTTGTGGATTTGCTGATTTGCAATGACCACAAACAAATCAACCTGTTACTGGCCAAGCACATAACAGTTCCCCACTGTCGGATCAACATCTCTTGCTCCCTCCTACTTATCGAAAAAAAATTGCAGATCAGAAGATTGTGCGGTATTAGATATGAGCGGCTTTGTACGTTTCCAGCATCATGAGGCTCCATCTTATATACCCCATCAACAGAGCAGAACCACTGGAAATCATGAAAGCATGAACAATCATGGGTAGGAAGAAAACGTTGGCACATCAAGATCAACTGTCGGTTACATTGAGCAAT